>JAODPA010138124.1:0-16131 GCA_025585075.1 Nepenthes mirabilis
AAAAATATTAAAATTTTCATTTCATCTCACAAAATTGGCACTGGGGTTGTGAGCGTATTGCCCAATCTTTATTTTGTAACAACCGGCTATTTCAATAAAACGATAGCTTGGATTTTGTTTGGCACCAAAGCAATTCAACAAGACAGAAATCAGTTCACAAGCAATTCAGATTCAGCAAACAGTCGGGCATAACAGATTCAGTAACAATTCAGATTCAGCAATCACTCGGTAAAACATATTACAAATAAGACAAGCTGATTCTTTTAGAGTTATTGTAATTTCTTAGTGAAGGGTCGGATTCCATTCGCATCGATGAAGCCGCCGTTTGTTCCGCCTTGAGACTACCGACAAATGTTGCCTAACATTGGCAGCTGGAGGAGGAAGGTGTGCCTTTTAGTCTCCTCTGAGTTTTCTGATAGCTTTCTCGTCTGTGCTTGTGCTTACTATTTCATAGAAAATGAGGATTTGGCGTTTTTGATATTCTAGATATTTTGTATCTGTTTGTTCGGATACTGATGGCGTGCGCTTAGAGCTCGGAAATTGAAGGTTCCGTGAGAGAGAGGAGGGTGAGAGGAGGGGAGGCAAGAGGTGGAGATGTCGACAGTCGCCGCCGGAAGGTGTGGAGATCACGACTGGGGGCAGGGGGGCTGCGATGGGCAGGTGGGCTGTTCCTCACACACACACACACACACACACACACATTTTGTCTTATCTGTTTCTAATAAGCATTTTCCTTCAATTTTTTTTTTTTTTTGAAAATTATTCAAGTTTTTATTTATCCTGTAGGCGGGCAATTCTCCTGCAGTGCACAAGCATCTTACATAGTGGGAGAGGGAGTTTTTAGAATAAGGGTGAATCAAATTAAAAGGCATTTTTGGGAAATGTCTTAGTATGAAGGAGCCCGTGCATGAATTAATAAATACTGGTAAACGAATGAACGAAACAGTTGGTTGAAAAAGAACAATATGGAAAAAGTGTTGGATTCTGACAAGTAAAGGATTGAAGAAAGAGTAAGTTCCAAGCCATTCTCTTCTTGAAATTTGGGGTATTGCTTTTGCTACAGGTGCAATATGGAACATCAGCAGGTTCAGGGAACTGCTTTTCTTTTCGATTGCTTTTTCTATAGGTTCAGTATCTTGTATTCTTCTACCTAAAGAAATCAAACCAAAACCAAATGTCGAATTGCTTCCCACATTCTCATAGCTTTCACATAGATTATAATCCTGCCAAAGGGCCAATTGATATTGGTTAGGAGAGTTGCAACTAAATATTGATGGAGAATGAAGAACAGGAAAAACATCATATGGATTTTAGCCAGACTGAACAGGTCGACTCGGACCATGCATTTGCGCTTGCGTTGCAGCAACAGGTTCTCCTGTGTAATTTAATTGCCCCAATTACAATTCCCCCCCGCCCCGCCCCCCCCCCCATATTGCATGGGAATTTGCTGTAATAAACGCATGCATGAATGTAGGAGAGAGAGTTTACGTTGCTGGAGACCATTGAAAGTGATGCTGACGGCGAAGAAGATGAAGTTGAAAGCTCCTCCTCTGGAAATTTGTTTTTCAGCCTAGACTTCGAAGGTACATGTCATAATTTCATGATGCTCTTCATCTGTGGAAATGAAGCTGAATAAACAAACTTAAGTTACTGTGGCATGATGTGAAGTGGTTATTCTCAAGCAACTGCTTGCTCATCCTTTATGCTCTCCTCATTTCGATTGTTTAAACTATTATTCGAAAGCCTAAAATGTTGGTTTTATATTCTTAAAAGCCCCCATAATTTTCTTTTCTTGTGACAACCAATGAGGTGTGGGGGAAAGTCAATGCCTAAAGGTCTTGAACTTTCCAAATCCATATAGAGGAGGAAGATGCCACTCCAAATTGGCAACTAAATTATTAATGACTAGCCCACCCTATACTAACAACCCTCGTGTGCATTGGGTTAGAACATGAACAATAAAAGCATATGCTTCCCCCTTTCATATGCTCAAACATATATTTCAAGCAATTGGAATTCTGTAGATTGATGGCCTAGAAATAGGCTTTATATTCTTACTGTATGTTTAGTTGCTAGAATACAAGAAGGTGTGAATAAATATATGTTAAATGTGAATGAGTTGGGGGATGAAATTAGGCAAGAATAACTACTAAGTTGTTTGATTTACATGGGGGATAATTATTTTATCTAGAAAGAACTATTGCCACCACCATGCTTATCACAGTGGACATCACACATTAGGAAATATTTATCCCATCTATTTTGAAAATAAATAATATACTTTTCCATAGTACTTATTATTTCTATTATAGGAATAGCTTTTTCCGCTCACAAATTTCAACTAATTGAGGTAATATTTATTTCATTGGGAATCAGATTGCAATGGAATTTCCATCCGATGTAGCCAAATGACATGCTGTAGTATTTTAATTGTTGAATGCTAGTCAAACTAATCCTTGTCAATTATTGATGGCAGAATTAGAGTTTCTAGATGGAGAAGCAAGCAACAACGATGAGGTTATTCCACATTTGCCTTCTATCATTGCTTGCTAGTTTTCATGCGTTGATACATGTTTTTTTTTGGTTAGGACAATAGTTCTATATTTTGTTTTTCTCTTTTAAGGCTGAGGGCATATGCATCAATTTCATAAATAGAAAGTGTATCATACTATGCAAATTGTAAAATTCCAAGCATGGATTCACAACCAACTTTTTAAAACTTTGTGTAAACTATAGGAAATAAAAGCAACCACCTTTGGGTCATTATGCCATGCAAACATATGGTGGTGATTACTCCGTGCAATTGTATGTTATTGTGCCCCTTGTGCGTAAATTCCTTCTCAATGATGAGTTTTGGAAATATTATGTCATTAATATTAGGTCAGTAGATTAGGTTCATGGTTGAGACTTGAGAGGTACCTATCATATATTATCTTTGCTTGAAATTAAACTTTGGCCACTTATATTACTTAGGTTGACGATGACTTTGATGGAATTATTCCATGTGTGAATTGTGCAAGTAATATGTACTGTAAGTACAATTGACAGCGTAATTCAGTATGTTAACTGCTTAGAAGCTGAAATTATTTTGGGTGTAATTGAAGTTTTAGCATAGTATGTTAGTATTCAAGTAAATGAGTTTCTGCAGGTAAGGCATCCATAGCATAACTATAAGAACCACTGGATTTTTAAGTGGTTGAGGCATTGGATAGTGTTGGAATTTATTGCAGGTATTTTATTTTATGTGTGGCTAGGTGTGGACGGAAAGAAATGTTTAAATTGAGCTGGGTAGAAATCATGGATTGAGCTAGTGTTTGGACATGTAAAAAAATTAGAATGTGAGAACTTGAAAAGAAGGTTTGCTGAAGTAGAAGAAATTATAATTGATTAAGCTGTTACTTGCCCATATTCACCCAAAACATGCTTTTTACAGGCTTATGGTGTTGAAAAATACGAATAATATGAACAATTTTCTAGGCCATACTATTTCTTTGTCACGCCTAACTATGATTTATCATGTTAAACTATTTGTAGTCCTGTCTAATTGTCTTCAAGCTTCTTTCAATTTCAGCCACAATATCCAAGATTGCTTCTCACATTACATTCTGCTTGAACTTTTAGCTTAGTTTTATTAAAAAAAAAAAGACAAAGAAAATGATGTCGTATAATAGTGTAATGAAATACTGTATGTCATCACTTAAAAAGGGGTGTATCATTACTTGTGTAAGAATATAGCAAACAATCATTTTTCTTATTTTTTTTAAATAAAAGAAAATTCTATTGTCTGATGTCAGTTTGATCCTTTGTATATGGGAAAAAATGTCACTTTTCCGTCTCAAAACCCAAAATTAAAATATAACATAATTAGATTTTAGTCAAAACCCATAAATAAAATGTTTCATCAATTAACTTAATCTTGATTCAAAACATTGGGACATGATTATGCAATAATACCATCAAATAATTAAATAATAAATATGACAAAGCCTAGAATTGAAAAGACATGCCTACATGTGGCTTCAAAAACTCATGCCTGAACACCTAAAATCTCAAAGTAATGATATTCATAATCTGATAACAAAATATCCATTACTTATAACCGAACGAAAAACAAAGACTCGCTTCCAAATAGATAGATTGTCCATTAATATGAATATAACCAACTGTTTATCAAACATTATAACACAATTAAACACCCTAAGAATTATTCTTTCATGAATATCATTCTTAACATTTGAAAATCCCTACAAATACATCTGAACCTATTAATCTGGAAGGGCTTTGAAAATATTTACAAATATGAGTCTAATGCTTAGCAAAGCATATATATAATAAATATGTGTGAGTAAAACAGACAAAATGGATAGGAAAATTATAAATTATATGCAAATGTTTGGGCATACAATTTTCGTAAACATGTTCTATTCCATAATTTTATATGAATTATTCAATACATACGAATATTTAAAACATGCAGAATATACAAAAAATATTGGAAGACCAAAAACATTGAAGTGTGTATCTATTAATATGAAAACTAAATGATCGTATCGAAAACATGTGAAAATATAATATTCAAGAACTGATAACTAATATATCAATTAATCAAAGGGCAAATTTCAAGAATGGGCTGCACATATTCCTGATAGTTTTAGACCTATACAATATTATTTAAGACCTGTAGGTGTCGAATGCTACTTTCTTTTTTACCAGTGGATGATAGGTGCGTTCTTCAAATGTGCATAGTATATGAGAATATATCTTAAGACAATGGATTTTATATTATCAAATGGAAATTCTACATTACCTATCACACATTTGAAAAATTTCAAAGTCAAGGAAAAGTAAAATCTTTGATTCCATTTCACCATGTAGAGTCCTAAACAACTATTTGCATGAAAATGGCATACAAGGTCGAATACTAAAAAAATTTTAAGATTTTCTTTGTAATAACTCACATGTAAACATAGACCTTTGAAAATATCCAAATGCTTGGAAAAAACAAGCGAAATCTCTAAATATTTAGTAAAAACAAATATGCATTCAACAATATTATAAAAAGGGGCGAAAAGGATGACATACGTGTACATTTAAACGATAATTGGAAGGAAAATCGAAAGATTTCTACAATAAATCAAAGAATGGATTTAGACATATTTACTTTAAACTAAATATTTATCAGATTTGACATTCAATAGCCTCAAAATCCTTTCCCTTCACCTTCTTTCTCTTCTACGTTCTCTTTTTCCTATCTCTCTCTCTATTTTTCTGTGAAATGACAAAAATTAGGTGAATGGGTTTAAATATCAAAATTGACGCATGAGCTCCGCATTAGGTGCCATGCCCAGACACATGCATGAACAAGTGCTACTTGTGCACATCTCAGACGCGACTTATTCTACCCAAATTATGTACGAGCATCCTTTATGTGCTTTTTAGTTGCGGAGTTTCTGCCTCAAACATGCACATGAGCTGCTCTTGCACCCATATGTGCTGAACCCACTTCTTCAAAATTTGATTGTTCTCAAAATTTCTATTGTACAATCATTTTTCAGAATTTTTCAATGTATAACAGCTATAACGTCATAAATATAAATTAGAAAATTGGGTGTTACAAAAAACGTTATTTAAATCATACTATCAAGCAAGTATACCTATACTAGTATGAGGATAGTGTATCAATAAGGTGAGGGGATTATTCCCTCCTATTTTCTCTTGTTATTTACTAACACTCTAGTTATCTAGACTATTGTGTAAAATTTGTATCTGAGACTTGTTCTTATTTCCTTTCGATCCTAGAAGTGTTTCTTGATCACCCAATAGCTACACACACACGCGCGCGCGCACACACACACACAAAAAAAAAAAAAAACTTATCACAGTAGTTATTGATTATGATTGTTCTTGTTGTGAGGCACCCATGGAAGTTCTTGGCACACTATGAGCTCTGAGGTGAAATCCAATGAGTGATATGTCTTAGTTCAGCTTCCATGTCCAGACACCAAAGGAGAAACTAAAATTCAGCAACAGATTCATATTCTGTATCAGAAACGATTCGGTTATGCATTTTTTGGAATAGCCATCTGTTTTTTTGTTTGATTATTGGATTTCTTCAACATTTTCTTGGTGCTGTACATCAAGGGGTAAATTATGGAAGTTGCTAGCTTCTTGATGTCAGCAGTACCCAATTCTAGCTATTCTGTTGCAAGTCTAATGTTTCTGGCTGTAGTAATGTTTGCTACAATTCGAGTGCAAGTGCAGTGATCTTGAAGTGCATTATTGTCCATCAAGAGTACATTAACTGCGAGCAAGAATTTGGGTTTCTGCATTAGAAACAACACAATTCTTGGCTAGCATTTTTCTGTACTGGGTTCTTGGGTTCACTCTTGGATTCATGAACTCTTGAAGTAGTGTTTACTATATATTGTGATGTCAACACACAATTCAACAAGCTTGGGAACTACTGTGATGTTTGGAAAATCTGGGAGCCATTGTTTAGTGGATTACAATGCCTGCACTTCAAGCAAAATTCTGAACACCAAGAACTTGCTGTAATCCGGAATCTTGATACTTGATTCTGCCACTTCAGAATGGATGAAGTCCCAAATTCTGCTTACTGATTCCAAAGTTCTTTGTTACTTATCCTGTTCTTGAATTCAACATCAAATACTTCACAAATTGCATTTGACGTTCTTGGTCTTCCAATATTTACATCAACATAACTGCTGATCTACAACATTCATATTCCTCTGCTGTGATTGGACAAGTTCGATCAGCACAATTTATCATGCTTGTTCTTGGAAATGTTTTTTGTACTATCAAATGTTACACACAAATTTGTCCCAAACACAAATTTCTATCTTCTTGATAGCTTACTGATATTCAGATTTTTGCCTATTCTTTGATAATTTAGAATTATTGCTGCATAATCATTGTCTGGCTACTAATCAGTTCAGTCCAATTACTTATAGCTACAATTTTGTTAATCCGCAACACTATAGTGAAGTACAATCCCATTTTCTAGAATTTTTGAATAGACCATTTCCCTTCGTGGTTATTAGTTCCAACTGACTTTGATTGACAGCCACGACTACATCAACAGCATAGGTTGGCCAACTGAAATTGATTAATGAAGGAAACGGTTTCTAATAATCTTTTATAGACAACACTCAACTATTGGTGATTCTTGGATCCTAAGTTGATCATTACAGGGCATCCTCAAGTAAGACAGAAGCAAAGTTGGACAATAGAACTGATAATCAACAATCTGTCCTACTCTTGAATAATTCTACAATATCATTGCACTGGGCTGCTTCATACTTTCTGTGGAGTGTAGCAAGTTTACTGATATGACAGTTTAGCAGCAGCAGTAGTAGCAATATTAATGTAGCTAACATTCTTGCAACTTGAAGGGAAATCTATGTAGCAGTATGATGCTTAATTAGCATTATGTTCACTGTTTCTGAGTTTCATTCTTTAATCTTTGAATTCCTGATCAAGAATACCGCACTAAAGATCATTATGTGAATTTATTGAGAAAGAAGCAACTCCTTGGCAGTATTCTAAAATTGCTCTTGCAATCCTTGCAGTCTCTCTGGCTATCCAGAATTTAAGATTCAATTAGCTGCTAATGACAAGTGCAGCTGCGTTTACCAGCATCTGTATTCAACAACTATAGCTAGTCCATGTGTTTATAGCAGTAATTTCTATAACCGCAACATATAACTCCACTTAATATCTTCCTGAACTCATGGTTTAATTCCTCACTTCTTGGTTATTTAGTGCACCTCCACAATTCTTCTGCATTCACCTGCTTCTGTTTTGAAATTATGCTTCTACTTTGAAAATACCTGCAATCCAATTCCCGATTCACTTCATGTATGCCACATCCATATGTCCATATACCAGTGATGATCTCAGAATTAATAGTTTGGAAAATGAACCATTCTACTGTCCATTGCTACCCCATTTTGAATTCTGATTGCAACAACGAATCTGATCTCAATACCAAAAACCCTGCATTCTGTTTTCCATTCCATCCACTCATACCTTCTCAAGGAAGGCCACATCTACTCTGATATTCCTAAGTGTCTAACTCCTAAAGGACTTCAGGGATTTATGTCCCATCATTCATCATATACATACCACATTTTTCATACGTCAAACAAGGCAACAAGTCTACATGGAGATCACAAGTATTTTCTTGTTCATTTTAGTGACTTTGTGTTGTATGCTGCTCAGAATTTGTTACATAAGGTGTTTGACTCCTTGAGCATCATCATCAACATTCAATGGAAAGTACAAACTTCAGACACACAAATATTGCTCCAATTAGAATGTACACAATTTGCTGTCCAGACTCTGCAACTTCTTCATGGCAATTACAGTGATGGAAGTTCTACCGTGTGCATTGCTTATTTACCACAATCAAAGCTATTAATATCCTACAAATTCCACATACACTTCAATGTTTTATTGATCTTGACATGCCAACTAGTTGCTTAGCATTTTGGGATCATCATTGCTCGCTAACGTGGAATGATCAACAAGTGGAAGAGGCTTTTAGACCACATGGCAGCATCTCCTACTTGCATGTTTACTCACAAATGCATAAACAATTGAGTAATGGCACCATCTGAAGCTAGAACTAGAAGGAATATGTTTTATAGAAGAATTTATTGGCAATGTTGCCTAAACAACCTCCAATTCTGCCTTTCAGTTGACTGCCCTTCCTTGTTAGAATATAATCTGGCTTCAATAATCAAAACTGCCATTGCACCTTCATCCTTCAGATTTCAATTGACACTGCAGAACAATGCTCACCTGTTGTGTTATCAGCCATCTTCAATCAACAGCTGAAAGCCACAAGCAAGAGTACACCAGTGTGCCAACAGAACAGTGCAGCTTTACAACCAAATGGACATTCAGCAGAATAATTTTACACATTCTGCATTGCCAGATATTACACCAACAAATGGACATTTTCAAACAGCACTAGTGGCCAACTAGAGGCCACAGCAGCTGCACCAAGTGGAAGCCAGTAGAGCTGAACAACATAACCAACCATTGAAACAACAAGAATCTGTAGATCAGATCCCTCGGCATGAATATATTAATCCGGAAGATTTACAACAACAAAAATCAGCAAGAACCAGTCCACTAATTTACCAAGACAGAACTTCAACTCGTCAAACAGATGATATCACACATGGGTTGCATCATAGGCCAGTATACTCAATTCCAACCCTGCAGCAAACAACTTCACAGATGCCTCTACTGCCAGCAGATTTCGGGAACAAGGGAGGAAATACAAATTCAGCATTCTCTTTCTCCAAATTTGCAAGCTAAAGGGTGGTGTTTTCATTAACAAATCTGATACAAGCCATGTACAACTACATTATTATCTCAGGCTGGACAAATTTAATTATAGGCTCACGATCTTATTTGAGAAGGAAGCTATTACATTTTGCTAGTATATTACTATAATTCTATAGACTAGCATTAATTGCATATAGCCTTCATTGTTGTAATACGTAAGACAAAAGACACAGAACCATATTCATCTCGTCCTTGAGGATAAGGATGTCCTCATGGAGGGAGTATTGTTATGTAAATCATACCATCAAGTAGGCCAATACTAGTGAGAGAACAGTACATCAATAAGGTGAGGAGATTATCCTTAAGGGCTATTATAGTAATAATGGCTAGAAAGTTTCTTAGCCTATGTGTAGTCTTGTTATGTAATTGGCAACTTTTGATTAATGAATGAAAGTTGGTATGAGTTCCTAATTTTTCTTGTGAGGTTAGACTTACTAAACCCCTTCCCTCTTGTTCTTCCTTGATTCTCTCACATTTTTTTTATTGTTCTTTAGTTACATTCTAGTTATCTGGACTATTATATAACAAACAAGAACCCTGCCAACACGTTTCTTCTGTTCCATTGCTTAGCTAGTCTAGAACCTTCATGGATTATGATTTAATTGTGTAGACATAATAATCCGATTCATGTTTGTAATTCTCTTCATGGTGCATGCATACACTGTTCATGGCTCATATGACCAACATTGATTTGCCTACAACTGATCTACCAGATGGAGGAAGATGATATTGATCCAGATGAACTATCTTATGAAGTGAGTGCAGATCAACATAAAGGATTAATATTCTCTATTTAATTGGGATACTGCAGTGAGCTTATATATGATTTGGTTTGTAGGAGTTGATTGCTTTGGGAGAAATTATTGGAGAAGAGACTCGAGGACTGTCTGCCGAGGAAATTTCTTCATCCTTTTGTCCTTATGTCTGCAGATTTGCTGAATGCAAAACTACCATTGATCGGTACAGTGACTTCCCTTGCCTTAATTTTTTGTGCTTTTATGGTTTGATTTTTCATAGATGTTGATCTTGTTTGGATTTGGAATTTGGACTGGATAGGTGTGTTGTTTGTCAGGTAGAGTATGAAGAAGGGGAAACAGTAGTAGCTCTGCAGTGTGGGCACCCATTTCATGCTGGCTGTATTGATAAATGGCTTCAAATCAAGAAGGTACATTCTTATACTTCTAGAGGAAAAGAAAATCCTAATCAAAGTGGTATTAATTTGGGAGATTTGCTATGTTTTTAGACTGATTCATAACTTAATTTTAACAAGAATAAAAATGTTATCTAGACTTTTGGTTTAGCAAATATACTTTCGTCTAGGATTTGTAAATTTGATGGCTGGGCTGGCTCAACAAGTTTGATACAAGAAGTCATATTCTACCAAGTAGTATGCCTTTGCATGAAAAATTCTGGCATTAAATGTGCAGCCTGTGCTTCTATCTAACCATCTCGGAGTTGTTTCCCCACGTTGCTAGTTTATTGCAAGGATGTAATGTTATTTTCTCCGAGTTAAATTCTGTGCTGGGTTTGCATTTTAATTTATGAAATAGAAAACACTATTTGGTAATGTGTCAATTTTTTTCTTCTCAACGCACCGTTAGCTCATGCCTTTTTTTCCGTTTAAGTGTTATTCATAAAATAGTTCAATTAGCACCACTTTATAAGACCAGCTCCACGGTCCAATCAAAGGAAGCCATCCTTACCAGGACTAGAGATTCACAAGTAAATAAATCCTCATAACTTGGCACTTTACTCAAAAGGGAGACCTTGAGCTATAAACCTCAAGCCGTGTACATTGAGCAACCTTTGCTAGTTGAACTATTAGTCGATATGATATTCTACCATGTAGTGAAAATAATTCACTGAAGCTCTATGAATCACAGAGCAACACCTATTATATTTCTATTCGAGGATTACATGTGACGAGAGTAATCTTACCTGGATACATAAATACAATGTACACTTATAATAACTTTTGATTCATAATGAGAGTGGAACGAAGAGATTGTCTTGCAATTCATAAAAGGGTGGACATGGGAGGCCCTTAAGTGTACAAATTTATGAGAGGATGTCAAACGTAGAACTGGTTTAGCAGCCAGATAAGTAGCACTTGAACACAATGGTGGAATGGCAGAAAACCCGCAATTACTAAGCAATGGATGAAGCAGGTATCATTAACAGCATGAGTTACCCTGTGTTACTGTATATTAGAAGTCAAAAGAGAAATGGTGGTTTGACTTTATGAAGATCATGAACTAGGATTGCGACAAAGGACAAACAAAAGTTAGAAGTGGATCATTAGTATCAAGTCAACCATCCCACTCACTATCTGAATAAGCTATCAACCAGTCAAGTGTGGACATTTTGCTGAAGTTTATAAGCCATAGTATCCTAAATGTACCTCAGTATCAGTTTGATAGCTTTGTGGTGAGACTCAGAGGGATCATGCATGAAGAAACAGCCGCATTGAATGGCATAGCTGATTTCAGGACAAGTGAAAGTCAGGTACTAAATGTTCCAACAATGCTACAATAAATTTGAGGACTTAGAAATGGAGGAGAGTACATAATAGATCATCTTCAGTCATAGCCAATTGGAGTGAATATCATCTTATAATCACACATCTTACATTGATAAAGAAGATGAGGGGCATATCTAGTGTTTGTGAGGAAGATCATATGAATTAGGTTGAACAGAAATGCCAAGAATATAATGTAGTGGTCCCAAATCCATCATGGAAAACTCATACTTGATTAAAGAAAGAGACATCGGTAACACAAGCGAAGATGCAGTGGGAATAATTTCCTCCACGTAAAGAAACACTTTGGCTTGAGTATTTGTCTGCCAGAGGCTTGTGCCATACGAAGAAAGATGTAAACCTTTGAAACCAGGTCCTAGGTGCCTGCTTCAAATCGTGGATGGAGGATGCAACTTGCATATGTAGTTTGAATCATTTTTAACATCTAATTGATGGTAGGGCAAGACTTGGAGAAGGGGCTAAATATAGAATAATGCGAATGGAATCAAGTTTGACAAGAGTGAAGATATCATCATGCTCACTACTAGGACTTTTGGGTAATAGCATTGAGCTATCAAACAGTCTTTGTATTTGTCTATTGCACCACCAACTCGTTGTTTGATTCTTTACACCCACTTACAATGGATCACATAGTTATCAAGAGGTTTGAGAACAAGGGTTTTGGTGTGGTTTCACCACAACGTATTAATCTCTTCTTTCATCGTGAGTCTCCATAGTGGGTTTTGACTGACCGATTTGAAGGAAGTTGGTTCAAGAGTGGGACACAGGGAAAAGTGCCTAGGTTTGAGAGAACTGATGTGAGTGTAGATGACTGGATGATGACATGAGGTAGTCAGAGGTAGAGATGAAGAAGGGAAGGAATGACCACCCTAGAAAGATGATGAGTGAGGTGTAGCAAGGCTCATAGAGCATGGCGCCACATGCATTAGGTGCTGTCATCCTGATCATGGGTAGTGAGAGATGCAGGCTATTGGAAGATTGTGTGGTGCCATGTACCAGGATGGATGATGGCACCAGCTTGAATATGCATTGAGAGAGGGAGGTCAGTTCTGGTGTGTGGTGCCATCGTCAATGTGGGCTGAGATGAGGTGGCAGCTGGGCATGTTTGTGGGGCTGTCTGTGCAGTGGGTATGGGCGTTATATATGCATTGAAATGCAGCTCTATCATTAAAAAAGCGTTTGTGATTGCTATAGAGAAATGAAGCAAAATGAATTAGGCATAGATTATGCAGAAGAGACTACGTTACTAATTCTAAATCAAAGGGAGCAGGGAAGAACATGAGAAGAGGATGTGCAGAAAGGTTAGAGAGGACCTGAACTATTGTGCTCAGAATTTCTTTTTTCGTTAGTCACAACCCACCTCCTCTCCTCTCCCCCCCCCCCTTCAAAACACAAAAAAGTGGAATCAAATTTAATGTAGCAGTATATTACTAGTGGTAAGCTTTCTAACCAAAATTAAATTTTCGGCTCTACAAGGGTTGAACAGTTTGTGATGACCAAAGGATGGGGAAAAGAGAGTGGGCAGAGCCGGGTGTGAAATACATAGAGTTACACATACGCCCTTAAAAATAGTAGAATAGAATGTTAGTAAAATAACAGGCCTATGCAAAGCCAGTTCAGTCAATGAAATAATGTCTTAATGAAAGGTTTCAAAGCTTGTTATATTAATTTTCTTAAGATAATATTTGTCTTCTACAAATATAAATAGATTCATGCGTATAGTTTTTATGATATAATAAAGCCTTATTGATTTTGTTTTTCATTAACCAAATCAAACTTATAACTCTAAGAAAATCAAGATTGTCCATCTCTTAATAATTATTTTCTATAGTAAATAAGAATTACAAATGATCTAATATTTGAAAATTTCTTTTTCTCACATCTTCTCTCTTTTTGTTCTCTCTAGATCAACAAGAATGTGGCTTTTATAGAGTGTGAAATGAAAATGTATGTCTATTCTGAATAGTTGGGTCTGTTCACGTCTCTTCTACGTAGTCATGTCTATTTACGGCGCTTCTGAAGGGATATGTCAATTCTAATCAAACTCTGGTCAAACAATCTGGCTAATTCAAATAATTATACTGGTTTTAACAATCATTCGTGTTCAAATATTATCATTTTATTTTGATACTTGTTTGAACTAGAGGCATCACAATCCTGTACCAGTAACAATGGCTGCCCTCTGCCCTTGGAGGTTGAGAACACATTGAAACTCTTGAGCTTGCCTAGTATCCGAACATACAAGTAGTGGATAGTAGAGCCATGAATTGTAGGCTCCACCACTCTACTGACATAAAGTGGTACCCCTAGAAGCAGCTTGTGCTGATGAAGCAGAAGAATAAACGCCATAAAAAAAGGGTCTCTGTCCAAGAAGAGATCCTTGCGAGGAGAGGAGAATGATGATCTGCGACTAGACTGGCAAAAAAAAAAGAAAAAATTTACTGCATTAATAAGCCCCACGACCAGCTGTAAAGGAAGCATGAGTAGAATGTGAAAAACTTCCCCCCGTATTGAAGCATACAATGACGATAACTGCCATAGTCTCGACCACCAAATCTCACTTGACTTAGAACAACATGGCTACAATGGAAAGGAGTTCGAGAAGAGGAAGCCCGTGATTGTGCTGTGAGGACAGAAAGAGAAGATGCTGTAGCTGAGGGAAAAGAGGGGATGTGTTAGTTAAATTTCTTCAAGGAGTAGGTGATTCTTAAAAGAAAGCGAGGGGAAGCCCAAAAGGAGATGGAAGCAGAGATACAATACATACTCTTGTAGGAAGCGGGAAGCTCAAATAAAGCCTGTTGTGTCTTACCTTATTATATTCTGGATTGGGTTAATTGGATGACCTAATGAGGAAAGTGTAATTGTAGGTTTTTGTAAGCTATGCCTCTTATACCATGAAAATCAGTAAGCTGAGTGAGTGTAGAGCTGAGAGATTGATTCGCTATGACGATAGGAGTTTTAGTTTTAGGCTTTTTTGTATATGATCATGGGAGACAGAGGATGGAATAGTTTAAGGATTACATTTGTAGCATTAGGAGAAAAATGGGAAATAAAAGGGGAGGAAGTGAAGGAACAAGAGAAGGTTAGAAAGCAATGGGTTTATGACTCCTGTGTATTCCTTTGATTGCCCTAACTTATGCATTCTTATTATTGGAATCTACTTATCCTTCAAATTTTTTGTATTGCTTATTTTGTGTTTCATCTTTTGTCTTTTTTTTTTGGGAGTCAAGAGGAATATTTTTGGGCAATATTATGAAAAGGTTGCTTCCAATAAAAAAAGTTAAATTAATTTTTGCCATATTTCGCTGTTTTTTTTCCCAACTTTGCATGCACTTTGCAGGTATGCCCAATATGTTACACGGAGGTGCTGCCTAGCGGAAAAGGCAAGAGTCAGGTGTAGCAGCAGCCTCTTTTTTCACCACAGAAATCCTTCAAGATTTGTATCTGATTCAATGTTAAAGAGAAGCAGCAAAAAAACAGAGTAACATGAACGAGTTGGCAAGAGTGAAAAAGTTTGGATTCATTTGGTTTGACCCTTTTAAATAAAACTAAAAGCTTTCACACAAATTTATGTACATTGAAAGACAACAAGCTTAGAATTATTGGGAAGAGCTTTGAGAAGCCTTTTGGGATACACCAGCCGCCAACTGCATAGAGCCGTTTCCCCTTTCCTTTAGCATATCATCGCCAGATCAACGCATCGAGCCGTCTCCAGCAAATCATCTTCTACTTTGATAATAGCTATTCTTCAAATAATAATGGACATGATGCAAGAATAGCAAAGCAACAAAAAGGAAGACGTGGCAAAAACAAGTAAGATTAATTAATTAAATCGTGAAATATGGTTTAGATGAAAATAAATTCATTGTTGACTTTCTTTTGTTTTTTTTTTGGGGGGGGGGATCTTTGATATAAATAAGTCAAATCAACAACAGCCTTGTATCTTTGATATAAGTTTAAGAATTATAAAATTTTTAACTTAAGTTCAGAAAGGATTTACATAGAATAGAATCAGTATTAAAATACAGATCAAAGATAAAGACACAAGAAAAGTTTCAAATAAAGCTGGGGAAAAAAAAATTATAGTGTTTTTAATTTCTTTCTAACAAGGCTGCTTGGCGTAGTCTTCTAAATCCATGCTTGTACAGCACATTTAATGCGGGCACCAGCTTCGGCGTCTTGTAGTCGAAGAAGAAGACAAAACCATAGAGAGA
>JAODPA010138125.1:0-43605 GCA_025585075.1 Nepenthes mirabilis
AATTTAAGATTATTAAAATAAATTTCGGGATTAATATCTTACAATATTTGCAATGCATATCTAAAAAATTGATCCAACCTGAACTTATTAACGTGTATTCGAGTGTGGTCTAAAATTTTGAACTAATTTTTTATATACCATAAACAAAATTAAGAGGTAAAAAGAGTCTTAAAAAGATTCTCCCGTTGACCCATTTAATGATTAAGCCAATAAAATATTTCTAATGATAGATAGAATAAATAGAAGGTACTAATGTAACTAAGGAGTGAATTTTTTAGGCTCGATATATCAAGTAATGCGGTTTAAACTTATTCAGGTCATGAGATACTTTGTAAAATAAGAAGGTCTTATCATTTGTCTTTGCCTCTTTTTAATCTACTTAGATCTTATATTTTTTATGAGCCTAGTTAGATTTTAAATTTATATTAAATCTATTTAAACATTACATTTAGGTTGAGCTTATTCATACCTAAGATTTAGGCTTATTTAACTTGAGTGATTTGCTGTAGCCAATATTGACGAAGCGACCATAGTACGGTCATCATAACAGCAATCACCAGTAATGACATCCGATTGGGGGATTCGATAGTAAATCTTAAGTGGGCAACAAGTAGGGATGCAAGCTTGGTCAAGGTCCAAGCGGCTGGCTAGAGACACGGACTCGGCCAGCGCAAGGAGCTGGGCAGCAGCCGGGGCAGCGTGGCTAAGCAATTCCCCATCCTCTCTCCCTCCCTCCTCTGCGGTTTCATGGCTTTCTCTCCTCTTCAATTTGACATCCCCACTCCCTTACTAGATGAGTATTTCTAACAATGTCGTCGTCTTTTGCTATCTGACGGGCAACGTTACCAAAGCTTTCTGATTAGTCCAACCACATGGAGTTTCCTAATTGGCAGATAATGCTTGTCGGTGCAAGGTGACACCCTACAAGCAGCCTTAGCTATATGCAGGGCTTTTATTTACCCTCTAACATAAATAACAAAAAATAGCAAAAACATAAAGTGATCAAAAACAACAAAAAAAATATTTTAAAGAGCCAACACGAGCCGTTAAAACTGTTTTTCTCTAGACAATATTTACTCTCCCAGTATGCGAGATACATCTACGATACAATAGCGCTTTTATTTGATTCTGTTTCATGCTGCTAATATTACGAAACAAGATTGAATAGCTTTTAATCATTACTTTTTATAGCTAATAACAATAAAAAACAAATTATAATATTCAAGTGTTTTTCTTTCTAATATTGTCGTATCCCAATTGTACCTTTTATAGTGTTAAAAGGCATAACACGTACTTTGAACAATCATAAACAATCATAGATATTCTAATGTTTCTCCTTTTATCCTGAATTATCAAATGATCATATCGTCGGGCAAACGATAAAGCATTCAATACATCACAAAATCATGTCATTAATTATCGCAAAGGTTAGAACAAGCATACCTACCGTACGTCTCAACATTGATTAAATCCAACACACGTTTTAAAATAGTTGATATAATAACTATTTTACAGCTTCTTTTGTTTGTTGAAAATAAATAGTTAGGATAAAGATTTCATATTTTCTTCGCATTTTTTGACATTTGTGGCCACGAAAAAATATTTCACATTAATGGAAAATATATTTTAATGAAATTTTCTTTCGAACTCTCATCAATTTGTTATTGAATCATATAATTTGACTGTCTGGGTTTCTTCAACTTCCATTTCCTTCTCCCTTGAAGCCAACCATATTGTCCAGAATTTTTGGTACCAACCCAAATCTTTTTGGGCAAGAATTTAACAATTACAGGGCTATCCCAACAAAAAGTCCAGCTTGAAGTAACAGCAGGACAATACCTAATTCCTTAAACCCACAAAAAGGGAACATGATTTCAACTGCTTCATGGAATGTGTGTTACTTTCAGAAGCATATGCTTTTTAACGCTCCAAATCCTTCAACTGTCTCATCCATCCAACTTAAGGTCCTTAAATTTCATTTATATTTTACAAGGAGTCTTAAATTTTAGTCTCTGACCAAAAAACTCAAATAAAAACCTTCAGATCTCTTTATGTAGGTCACATATTAACCTCCAAGCATGATCTAATTGCAAAGACAAATACAGTTACTTGTTAAAAGATCATTATAGTATTCAGACGAAGAGACCTAGGTTCCTGCCAAATATAAGGACACGTATAACAGGTAGGGATAATTCATATCATCCATGAAATAAGCAAACTCACTCAAAAATTCTCCCTCCGGCTGCTGCTGCTGCAGAGGGCTAAAATGTGAATGAAGAAACAGTGACATCAGTTTGACCCTTTAAGCTCACTTCTTCCCACCTCCCGAGACATTGAACTTGAAAAAGATTATATCACCGTCCTGCACCACGTATGTCTTCCCCTCCTGCCGATACTTGCCAGCAGCCTGTTCAAATAGCCACAAAATTCGCTCCCACTTATTTCAACAACTACAATTACACACTGAAAATAAAATGCAACGTTCCTTTGTCCAAGCATTGAAACATGACTTGGGCCTCTAATTTGATAAAATTCAAGGCCTGGACGTCCGCTAAATGTGATGCAGAGTTGTTTTAAGAACAGTGAAATATGGCCACCAAAAAAAAAAAAATAAAGTAAGAGAGACCATGCCTTCCATTATTAAAATACTGGAGATGGGCAACCACCGTTAGTTATCTAAAAACTAGCACGATGAATACCATCTTGCGTGTAGGAACAAACAAGCAGATGGCTTGACTCACCGTATACAGTTGCCAGTGTTACCACATCCACCTTATGGGCGGACCCATGCAATACCCCTAATGTTGTACAACCTCTCTTCGGACCCTGTGCATAGCAAGAACTTCATGCAACAGGATTGCAGTTTTTACTTTATGTTTCATTATCATATCTTCCATAGACGATGTTTCTAACTAGTTACAAATGTGCTCACATATTATCTAGGAACTCGCATGATGCATACCGTGTTGTATTTAACAACCATGTAAGCAGAAGACTTAACTCGCAACATATGCATTTACCAGTTTTATCACCACCACCTTATGAATTATGTACAATAGATCTAAAGTTGTCTTGCCAAGCCCTAGACCTTGCGAATAGTGAGAGCTTCATGCATTGGGCTGCCTTTTTTCCCTTATGGCATGTCATCGTATTTTCCATAGGGCAGCTTGCTAAGAATGTGCTCACATGTAAATGGTTGCAAGTTATCATAAGTGGCCTTCACCCTTGTAATCACTACAAGTGCTGGAACCACCAAACAAAATGCAGTAGTTTTATGGCAAATGAAGTTCAGCACTTCCTTTTTCAATTGCTTTTTTAAGTCATTACTGCAAAACGAACACTAGAGATACTCGTATACAATGAAATTTACTTGCAGGTTAGAAATAAAATGTCCACAATCATTTCAAAAAATAAAAAAAAATACCACCAACATCCAAATTCCACAAAGAACATACAAGATCATTAATATTGCCATACCTTAACAGCTGCCTCATTGCCAAGTTCCTTTAAATCATCAAATTTCATGACCTGGAGGAATCAAAAGAGGGAGAAAAGCACTTGTATAAGGAGAATATAAAGCCAAATTGAGATTAGAATACAATGGTTATTTTATAAATGATAGTATAACCTCTTTGTGCTTTCAGGTGAGAAAAATGCAGCGGTATACACGTTTTGTTGGACTAGAAAAAGGATATCCAAGAAATGCAACAAATTATCTAGAAAATAGCACAGTAATTCAACATGATACAAACAAGCACAAAAATTATGTTTCACTTCCCCAGTAACAAGATTGCAAATGTTTCGTTTTATTCATTTATTTATTTTTGAGCAGTAGCAAAAAAGAGAATCGTCAGCTGATTACAAAAAATAACCCAAAAAGCAAGGCACTGGATTGGGATAGAACATCAGAGAATGCAAGATATAAATTGTTCACTGAGATGGCCGGGACAGACTGTAACATGGCTTAAATTGATGAACCTAAGCAATAATTCAACCAAAAAAAGCAAATAAGTGTAATAATCTCTGTAGTCTGCTTACATTATTTTTCCCCTAAAAAGCCTCAAATTTGAGGCTTATATAACTTACTTGATACCCCTGTCATTTTTTAAATCATTCTTCCAACAGTTCTAGGAGTTTTTGTAGGACAGGAGAGAGAGAATAAGAGAGGATTTAGAGAAAATGGGAGAGAAAGACAAGGAGAAGAGAGTAACATAAAAGGGGACAAGAGAGCACGGCCCAAGAAGAAGGATTTTCAATTACTCCACAATTTTCAGAAAAACTCAAAAGATGATTAAACATAGGCGCTAGGATGAAATTATATAGGCAACAAAACAAAGTCCAATCAGGAAACTGGGGGAACAAAAGAAATTAAACAAAAGGCAAACCAAGCAGCCTGGGTGATGGCTAAAACACTACCCAAAAGCAGGTTAGCATCACTAATAGAATGAGTATTATGGATAATATAAGTGAGAATAATCAAATCTGGGTATGAGGCCTTTAAGCCCAACTGCCCAAGTCTATCTAAACTTCCATACAAGGTACTCTGAGATCTCTTCCTACCCCTCTCTCCATTAGAAGTACTCCTCGATTCTGTGAAAACAGCATGTATAAAGCTCTATTCAACAACAAATCAACAACTAAACATCATGAAACTAACATAACAAGTTGATCTTCATGTTTATCGAAGCATCTTCCTGCCAAAAATATTAATACAGTCGTAGAAAAAGGAAGGATTGGATAAAATATTATAAATAAGATAGAAGAGATTGGGAAAGACCATTATAAGCGGAAGATGCAACAAATATTGGGAGGACACTCTACTTTCTTCCATTTTCTTCAAATTAATATGTCAGAACATTACTGCTGGGAGGCAAGTATCAAATTCATTACATAAGAAACTGTTGATAACAGTTAGCTGGATAAGATTTTTTTCCCCGTAAAATAAATCCAGCTCCAAAACAGAATGTGAGAAACTTAAATCAGCCTGCCTGTCAGATTAGTTGGATATGATTTTTTTCTGTAAAACAAATCCAACTCCCAAGCAGAATGTGAGCAACCCATATCAGCATGCAGATCAGAAGATTTCAGTCAATGGTATTACTTAGGCTTCAAAGTTTACCACAGGAGTGAGAAACTGCATATCAGAATTAAATGGCTTGAATCAAGACATAATCTCAATTCAACAGAAAAGAATTACCTCAGCACAAATGAATCCTTTCTCAAAGTCAGTATGGATCGTCCCTGCAGCTTGAGGAGCCTTGCTCTGCCGCCGAATTTGCCAGCACTTCACCTGAAATAAGAGTCCCGCGTGATGATTACAGACAGCATAAGAAAACTGTCAAATATGGAAAAAGGCTATGCCCATGCTTTTACAGAAATTGTACCCATTATAAAGGAATGCAAATTTACCAGTAAAAAGGAAACACAGCAACAAGGCAAAAGACCTAAAATCACTAGGTCCTAACCAATTCGCCCAATAAATTGCGGATGTTACTTTGCTGTATTTTGTATTCAGGTAATTTTCATTGTGTCCTCTTTTTCGGATAAATGTCAAGTGTAGCTTTAGTACATTCCTAGAGAAGAAAGCAAGTACTAACAGACCAACTAGTGTATTCAGGAACAATGTAATAAACACAAAAAAAGGTCATATATACTGTTGAGCTGAGTACACCATTTCTTTCCTTTTTTGGGATTGGCAAGAGTAAGTGTTTATCAAAACAGTGCCAAGTAAGAACCAATAAAAGATAGCCACAGCAACCAATGAAAAAAAAAAGCAAATATATTTCCTGTTGATCCCAGTTTTCATTATAACTTCATTAAATTTCCATTATCTAAAACACCATTAGTTTAAATAACAAAGGTACCTAGGATGCTCCGCAATGATCAATTCTGTCTTTATCTTGATAGGTTCAGTAGCCCATCTTTACCCCATAAATTACTATCGTTGACCCAAACTCAAGCAAAACTAACATACAAGGGGTCATCGGCTAACTAGGATGCATGGTCACCTCCTCTGGGCTAGCAAGTAGCTATCTAATACATATCCCAACTGAAATGCTTGGACACATCTTGAATTTTATATCTTTATACTGCTAACTCGGCATGCTTTGGATATGTTCGCACAAGTATAGGACACTAAGGGGAAACTTTTGTCCTATTTTTCAATTTCCAAAACAAAAAGTGAGGTCTTCACTAAAAACTAAAGCAAAAACTGAGCTAATTAGCAAAACATTAAAACAAAATAGGATATTGCAATTAATGTTTCCCCAGTGTATTAAGAAATAACATGGTGCGAAGTCCATGTCATCCAGCTTTCATGCTTCTTAGTCGTCTAATAAGAGGACATTTTGGCATCACGACTGCGGGCACTACTACCTTAATCCTTGGATTATGACGCTGAAAATCATACTCCTAATCTAACCATACATTGTTCCATATTAGACTTCGATGAACCCATATAAGATGGAATATCAACAAAATACCCTCATCTTGTTTTTTTATTTCAACATTTTAATGTTCTATGATCTCTGTAATCATTGTACAAGATCCAGCAATAAGGAAAATTGAACAAGGGTCAACACTAAGTACAAGAACAACATGATAGCTGAATGCCAAGAAAGTAAAATCATGCTATTCTATGAGGAAGGAACAAAAAAGAATAAGCTTAAAGTTGAGCAAATAAAATCATGATCTAGGAATGAATATAACATGATATGAATGAACATGAGATTAAAATATAACACAATTGAGTAAGAATCTCACACCATATTCTAGTAGAATAGGCCAAAATATTTCTAATCATACATCATATTTTAGCACATAAATGCAATAGTTGGATATGTGTCAACTCAACTCATAAACATTGTCAATTTTCATATGATAGTTCATGCCAGGAATATAAGTAATAACAACATACCAACACATCAGCAAATCAACAATTTATAAGACGAGTTAGGCCTTGTCTAATGTAATTTGCAATAAGGACCCCTGAGTTTCATATTCCCAAATTCCTTAATATGTACACACAATGTTCTTAGCTCATCCATGATGAACAACATGATAATAGATATAAAAAAAGCAAGTCAAAGCCAAGAAATATTCAAAGGTAGAAATAATTTCAAGGAGAGAGATCATATTTTTATGAAGTCTAAAATTTCCAACACTTCATAATCAAACTCTTAATTCCACTTTTGGATGTCATATACCTCAAATTAGTATATAGATTTTGATTCAGACAAACTAATTCTTCAACCACAAGGCCCACACATTTGTTTTTCTTTAATTTCATCCAACAACCACTAAAGCAATATATTGTCACACTTGGCCAAAATTCATGGTATTTACTTTGAATTTACGACACTAACCAACATTATGGTCGTAAATTAATCCTTAATTTTTGCATTTTTAGCAAATTAATAACATAAACAATTGAGTTATCAATCTAGTCATAAAGTAAGCTTTATTCACACTTCATCATTACTTGCATCATCATTTTCTCTACAAAGTATAAAATTCAAAGTAATTATCTTGGGCGTAATTTTACTAACAAAATTACCATTATCAAGTACTTTCCCATAAACTTCAAAACATTAACTTAATCACTAAATTTGCAACTGTCCTTTGACTATAATGGAATCAACACTTAAATCCTCATTTTAACAATAATTTATCATAATATTAGCCTGGAATTTATTGCATGCAATTAGGCCTGTAAACCTAAAAATCCAACTTAATTTCAAGACCACTTAACCACTTGAAATCTTCATAAAATACTTACCTAAATTCAACATTCAACACTTCATCCAAAAATATTTTATCAATACTCCATGTTATATCCTTTTCAACCATAACACTGAATAACTAAAAATCCATATTACTCAATGATATTTTAAAGCAACTTAAGTTATTAAAACACCCTTTCTTCACACCTTTTTTTTCTAACAATTACTTAATTTATCCCTAATACACCATTCAGACAACCATTATTTTGTGACAATATAAATTCCATAAGTTATACCACAATTCCCACATGAATTTCTTAGGACTCAAGCATGATTCTTCTTTCTTCAAAATACTCAATCATCTTTAAAAGTTCATTATAAACTTATGAAATTTTGCAAAATAAGGAGAAAGGATCATGAATTACATAATTGATTTTTCTAAATGGCTTCACCTTCCTTCAAAAACTCACCCAAATTCTCTCCTTTCTCTCCTTCACTCCTGGCCCCAAATGTGACATTCTTTTTCCAAGTTCAAGTGAACTTTGATTTCAATGTTTTATAGGGCATGCTTAGAAGGCTTTTATTCTTAGCATGGATTATACTATTACTTCAAATTATGCATGATTAACATAAGTGGACTTAATTTTGCATAATTTAATGGATTTTCTCAAGTATGGAACATTTAATTTAGTCTATGGAAAAATGGACTATTGAGTTAGATTTTGCCTCCATGCCTTAGAAAATTTCATCCACTTTATTGACTCAATAACTTTGAACATGGAAAAGTCTTGGGAGTCCATTGAAGACTTGTGAGTTAGGGAGAAATTATGGGAAAGTTTCATGCCTTAGTGGAAGTTGTAGTGTCAAGCCATTATTGAGTGGAAGAGTTAGTGGAGCACTAAGAAGTCTTGTATTGCTAGGAGTCTTCATATATGGAGTTAGTGGAGGTGGAACATTTCATTCCTTTCTGTCTGCCAAGCAACTTGTGAGAAAATGAAATAACAGAAGAATGTTCCATAGCACCAAGTAAAATGCTTAGTAAGTGATGCTATCTCAAAAAGAATCAGTGCACAACTGCCATGTCCAACAGTGTTTTTGAAACCAAACAGGCATAACCGGTCCAACTGAGAATCAGTGTGGGTAGATGGTGGTCATCAATGATGCAGGTGTTTTCAAGTGCTGGGTTTGTGACTGGCTCATGGGTAAATAGCTTTTCCTGTAGCAGGTGATAAGAGGAAACGACAGAAATTGCTTTACGAGTTTCTAATACCATTTCACAAGGTCAAATCACTAGAACTACGGCAAACCAAAACTTATAAAAATATTCCACTTAGCTAAAGATAATGTTCTCATAACTGCATTAAATACAAAGCAAGCCTAAACCTAGTTTATACATTAAAGGAGGACAATGTGACGCAAGGATGAGGAAAAAACAGGGAAGGGAAGAGAAGACAACTGAATGGGGGCAGAGAATAGAAGAAGTAGAAGAGGAAAAGGGAAGAGACAGAATCAAGAGAGGATAGGGAGAAACAAAATCCCTGAATAACAATTCAATTCATAAATAATTCCCCAAACAATAGAATTAATGCTCTTACATAGAAGTATCCTATTCCTAGTTTAATTGAGAAATAAAACATACTTTCCTAATTAACAATGACCTAAAACAAAGAAACAACAAAAACAAAATATAGCATTCTATAAGTATCTTGGAGATAACCAAAATTACAATCATGAGATAAAACAAAACATGGAAACTTATGAACTCAAACCTCACTAGATAAATCTTCAGGTGCCCACATCATAAAAGACCATAGCAGAAGAGATTTGAAATGAGCCACTCTCTAAGATGGCAAGTACCGACATGATTTGATTGGCAATGACAACGAAGAAGATACCACTTAGGTCATGCCCAATCCAAAAGCATTTTAGACATTTTGTTACATCTTGAGAACAGAGTGAGATTTCAAAGGAATCAGGAACAAGGAACTAGGACATCTGAGCATTCAATAAACAGAAGAAAACACCACCAAGAGGTCCAAAGTAGTAAATTCTAGGCAACTATGGCAACTTGTTTTGTCTTAATAAAAGATAAAAAGATCATGAAAAGTATAATTCTTACACATTCCAAATTGAGTTGTCAAGTATATGAACTTGACAATGTCTATAAGCTTTGGTAAGCAAAGTATTTGATGATGGACTCTAATCAGACAGGCAGATTAAGAAAAGAAGGCTAAAAATACAGTACCTCATCAGGGCCTGCTGTGAAGAAATATATGAGATTAATTGCTGAAAATCCAGTCTTTATGATCTTTGGAAGGGCACTGCATGGAAGCGGATGAACATTAACAAGTTTGCTATTTTGCTTAATATAAAGAGAAAACACTTCTAAAGTACAAATTTTCTTGAGAATATAAAAATAATTGGATACTGCACCTGAATGCATACAGTTATCAAATTAGATCCAAAACTCTACATGAGTGACTGCAGAAAGAGGTAAAGAACATATGGTAACATCACATATCATCTCTGAGAAGACAGATGTGAAGTACACGTGGCCAGTATCTATGTCAACTTAAAAATTTTAAACAGACATGCGGTATTTCTTAAGTACTACTGTAATCAAACCACTAGTGATATTGGAGAAAAAAACAAAGGTGGTCCACAACTTCCCATGTTCCCATACCTTGATGGCAACTTTCCTTTTTTCACAATGTCATAACTAATGCTTAGAATCTTCACTACGCCATGTCAGTTATGGGTAATTAGACATGTATGTGATAGTGGAAAAACCTAGAGGAAATCTTGAAAACATAGGCAACTCAAACCACCAGCATAGACCTATATCTAGAGCTCATTAGAATATCAGTAACATAGTCTCTGATTTCACCTCATAGCTTTACAGCTCCTACATTTTTGGGGGGTTTTTTTTTTTTTTCGGGGGGGGGGGGGGTGTCCTGTAACACAGACCATCGTTCATGAAAGAAAAGGAGAAAACAGCAAACAAAAATATTCAAGATTCCTCACTCCTCCAAAATCGCATAATTTAGGATACTGATGAGTGATGACTAAATCACCAGCTTAGATGATTGTCTAAGATCAAACCAAGTCCAGCAGGAACAATAAGGTCAACACATGTACTTCTTGGAATCTCTGGAATGTGTTGGGAGCTGCCAAGTTGCATAATGCACTGCATATTGAAATCTAGGGGCTCTGGAAGGAGAAATATGAAAAGGAGTTTTTAGTGGAAGTCAATATTCAAGCAAATCATGTACAAGGTCGCACAGAAATGGAAGAGTTATCATAACAGATCTTTCTTTCTGTTCTTTCTTTAAAGCTTCAACGAACAATACTTTCTAGTGGGAAAGGAAACCATTTTCTGTCATTTTGGAAGGCGCTACTTTCCTATGCATTAAAATCATTTTGAAAAGTCCCTAACAAAAAGACCATTATGTAACATCCACATCACCTTATTTTCTGCAGCACCGCGATCTTGACAACAATTGATTTTGTTCAATGGACATTATAATTTATTCATTGTAATGATCCAAACAAGCTATTAGAACAACCACCGAGCTGTCTTTGGCCATTTTTCCAATCACATGCCTAAAAAGGTAAGTCCTCCTGATAATGGTAAAGCCTAGGGCACCAAGAAAAAAGGAAATTCTAAACTGTCAAGCCAAGCCAAACTAAACTGCCAACAATGTTTAACATATGCACGATTTGGTTATTATTTGATTTTTTATCCAAACCGCATTCTAAGTTAGGCTGTGGTTTAACAATTTTAACCAAACTAAAATAAACGTAACCACACATACAGACACACATATATACATATATAAATCCATAAACAAATTTTTACACCTATTTTTAATATGCTTCTAAATCAATTTTTAATACAAATGATTGAATTCTTGATACCTTCAAGAGTTTATTGCCACTTGAACAATGAGATTCTTATTATTGACATGACCATGTTTCAAGCAAATTTTTATGATATTAGAGAAGCTTTAGATGATTTTGAAAAGTTTTAAAAAATTACAAAAGATAATATTTACTTTCCTAAATACCATATTTTTTTATTTAAATATTGTTTTGCTGATTAAATAGTAGCTCACATATCTTCTTTCTCATTAAAGTATGATGGACCAAGTTTAAATTTTACATGGGAGTATTTTTTTCAATCAATGATTATTTTTTCCACTTCTTGCTTGTTTATTTCTTTATTAATTATTTTCACAGCATTAGTTTATTTTGGAACATATTTTAGTATCGATGGGTATGCCAGGAATGGGTTGACGTAGAAAAGAACGACGGCCTAAAATCACTAAGGCCCATGTCACGCCAAGATGGTTAACGCGGGGCGTTGACCGGTTGAAAGCCAAAAAGGACGGAGAAATCACGATGGACAACTTGAACGGCCAACTTCCAAGACGGTCAACACTTCTATTGAGCGGAATCTTGACCGCCTGAAGACCAAGCTTAACGCGGCCCAAGCCCAACTTGGCCCACAGGTCTGTCCACGACCAGTAACGGTCTGCTCCCCTAATTTTGCACTCCCCCAAAAGGCTATCTCTATGGCAACGGTCACCGGTAGATTCAACACACCTCACACAAGGAAAGCGCCAAATTCTCTCATTTGTCTGCAGCAAACCCTAGCTGTTACAAAATATAGAAGGAAGACAATCCTCCCAAGGAGCCATTACCGTCATTAAGGCCCCAAACCAAGAAAGAAACTAGTCTAGCAGAGTGTAGGAATCAAGCGCTCCTGTCAAAGGAAGGATGCCAAGCATCTCAGCTATAAAAACCCATGGAGTCCTCACTCCAGAGGACACGGTGAATTCTGCTAACAAACGCGCTCCTTTCTATTAAGAATCACTCACTAAAGCCCTAGCTCTCATAAAAGCGTTCTTAAATTAACCCTGCGGTCTCACAAGCTCCCACGCTTATAGAATGCCCCCCTCTCTCTCCCTGTCACTACGTTCCTCAAAAACACAGTGTCGGAGATCAACACTCCTTTCGAGCCACACAAAGCCTTACGCTTCGAAAGCGTAACATCCACCACAAACAATCTCAGCATTTCTCCTTACTCTATTTTTTCCCTTAACCTTCTCAATTCCTGGAAGGCTGTTTACTGACTTGAGTGTCAGAGTATTTTCGGTGGGACAACATCCCGCCAACATCTGACCTCTCGTTTGTTGTAATTGTGTGCAGGATCCAAACTAGGTGAATGGAGCCGGATTCGACAATCGACTTGACTTGAACCTGTTCGAAACTCGGATCCAAGACGCATCAAGTATCATTATTACGATAACATTCTTGCTTATTTAACTTGAGTTTTGGATGTAATATAGTAAATAATAGAATAAATAATACTTAGACTAATAAACATAGTATTACAAATAGCATAAACTATCAAACCAAACTATCCCGCACATTTAAAATTTGGATGGTTTGTCTCATTTGGTAGCTAGGTTTGGTAAAAATCAAACAGTAATATGTGATTTGCCTGTAGATTATCCTCCAATCCATACCAAATCAATCCACTCTAGTAAAGCCCAATCAAGTCCTCAAAAGCTAAACATCCACAAGTATCTGATTACAATCTCTCTCGCTCGAACATGTGATGCCCTTGCCATGACACATCACAAGTTGATCCCAACTAGACACTGGAATCAACACAAACCAAATTATGATGTTCAAACTCAATGGTAGGGGCCAAATACGTCGCTGCAGTCTCAGTTGCACAAACCAACTCACATCTCAACAACATTGTTTTTTAAACCTCCTCCCCAGATCTATGCTGTGACCATAACATGCAGGAAATTGACCTTTTTCATCTCTCTCTTTTTAACATTTAGCTCATAGAAATAGCCATTTAAAACTAAATAAGCACAAGTATTGTTAATGTTATTATTTTCACTCCCAAAGTAGATATCACAATTTTAGAATGCAAGTATTTTCAGCCTTTGGGTGATATGAAAGTGGCCCTGGCACTGATGTTTAATTTCTTGCCAGAGGCACTCAAGAAATAGAACAAGCACATATAAAAGGTAGACATGAGGTTACTACCCTGATGTCACGAGTGAGTCCAATCATATTTTGCAGTGGAGTTGGTATGGAAGTTTTCTGCAGAAGCCGCAAGAAATTTGGAGCTGTCAAAATGAAATCAGAGCAGGGAGCTCTTCATTTGCAGACAATAAATGATGCAAGAGGGGAAAAAATTCATGGGGGGTGGGGGGTGGGGGAGCGAAGTCACCAACTGTCCTGCCAATAGAGGACATCAAGACAGACAGACATGTAATTACATTTGATTGTACTACCACAAGGTTTGTCACAAATCATATCATATAGTTGCCTTATGAATGTATATCACCCAAGGCAAAAAATACTGGCATTAGTTCTGGCCTTATAAATATCAACCATATTGAGGCAATATGTATTTGTGTTGCACATATCAGAAGCAATATTTTTCTTGCCCTAGGTGCTCCCTCCTGGGAAGTGTGTTGAACACCTTCCATAGATAGCCTTGACACCGTGCAATGCATGGAAGATTAGAAGCTATTTCCTTGGAGTTCACATTTTTGTATATAAACCAAGTAATTATTTAGCAATGAAGGATTTATAAAACTATTGCAACTAACAAAGAACAGTTGTATCTTAAATTCTTCAAACTACCATATTTCATTTGGGCAACAATATTCCAGTTATAGAGAGTGAGCCATAGACAATGGTGAAATTGCTCCGTTATTACATGAAGATTACGAGTTCAAACCATGAAAACAACCTTTTTGCTTTGTGGGTGTAATGGAAACAAGCTTGATCTTGAGATAAAGGGAGAGAGATGACAATTTTAATGGGATAGAGAGGAGTCTTATTGCATCTTGTGAGTGATGAAAACATTTTTCGAAAGATGATCCTTCCTAATGTATTTCTAAAGAGAGGGAGAATTGTATGGGATAACCACCCAAATTCATAGAAGAAGCAATTGAAAATAAAAAAAACTATATTTACATTAACAATATTAGACATTGACACAACTCACTTGTGCTACTTATCAACATGCTTAATTGTCATGCTCATAGATTTTTGAAAAGGTCTAGTGTATGAATGCTAGATGAAGTATTAAATCTCACATTAAACGCTAGATCACAAAGAAATCACCCACTTGAAAAAAATTCACAAGAAGATATGGCCTTGTGAATTTACATATGTAGCTTTTTATCATGTTGCAGCACGCTTGATTCTTCACATCTAAGGGTAAACATCAATTCTGAAGTTTAATAATTATTTCCTTCCCTCCTTGCTAGGTGCTTCCATGTGAAGTCATAAAAAGGAAGTGTGTTGAATGCTACAATCTGATATTTACGCAACAAAAATTGGCTGTGAGACGCCAAGACTCCTCCAAGTCTAGCCAACCTTACACAAGTCAAAAATCCAATAGTCCTTCTCAGATACTTAGCCACGCAACATTAGCAAGTCAAACCCCTCTATGTGAGTCTTCAATCATCCACAATAACAATGAGACCTCCAGACTTCTTCGTCAAGCAGCTAGTAGCATATCAATTTCTTCCTAGCATCTAGTTCAAGCTGACACTAGCCCAATTGACAGGTTCTCTTGCCTCACACGATGCTTACTCGCATAGGGTCATTATAGAGTACCTCGTCACATGTCCATCATTGGCTACCCACTAGTTACTAAGCGTACGCCACTTATGTCCATAACACACTATCTCAGACACTTGGCCCACATTGCCTTTTTCTAGTAGTCTTGGCACTTACGAGGGCAACAAGTTTCGTAATGCATCTTAGTCACACAGGCATACTTGCATGCATCAACCCTAGGGTATTGACAAGCATAATACTCAGCAACTATGACAATAATCTTAAGCAATACAGTGTCGCCTCATTCTAATGAAAGTTTAAATAGCTCAAGACTCCCAACTCTTCTCTGGCCCTAAGAAAGTCATCCTCTCAAGTATGACTTACAGAAACTCATCCTGCATGCAACGAGGGAATATATCTCCATCTTGAACATTTTCCTCACTACCAATCCATGCCTTTGCTAGATGTGTCTATTTGGCATCCGATCTCATGGAGACTCTCGGTTGTCCTCATGGCATCCTGAGAACCTATCTACTATCATAGGGTAACTCACTTAGGTAATGTAATGCAAATTGATGCAATATTATTAAAGGTGACCCAAGCACTTGCCTAGGCACTCGGGCTAAGCGAGACAAGCACTAGGCACCTGTGGCAAGGCAAGATGAGGCAAAGCCTTCAGGTGGCTACCTTATTTTAGAAAAAAATAAATGCATTGCTAAAAAAGCACCTATAGTCATAAAAATATTACAATTATGTAATGTTTTGAAAACCTAATTATCTTTGCACACTATTCCCACTCTCTGGTTCTCTACCGCACACCTTCTTCCTCTTTGGTGCCTTTCTTTGCACATCAATGAACAATTAAAGGAACAATTGTTCCTCTTCGTGCACCTTCTTCACCCACATTTTATATCTGCTTTTGTCGCACACCTCGTCCTCCAGTTCTTAATCATTCTTCATCTTCATTGCTCAAGGAACAATTGAAGCACAAGTTGCTCAACAACAATAACTCCACAAATCAAATATGAAACAAAGCCCTAATTTGTTCTCCACTTCTCCAGCGATTTCTATATCTTGAGCTACGGTTATCTATATTTCTTCATTCTGACTTTTGTTTCATTTTCCACAAACATATTTTATCATTGCTTTTTGCAATTTTATCCATTCTCAGTACTCATTTTCTGCGATTTCTATATTCCACATATTCTCCATTTTCTCACTTATCCTGTATTCTAATTTCTTACTTCCGTAATTTCTCCATTTTCTGCGACACCAAAATGTTGATTGTTGTGCACATTGGTTTGACATTTTATCATTGTTAATTGCTTAATTTGTTTCATGTCGACTATTGTTATAACTTTTTGGGGAATGACAACAAAAAATCAACGGGGAGCAATAAAAAAGACCTTGGCCAAAAGTATAATTATTTGAAGGATCCTAAAGACCGTAATTCACTTGTGTGTTTTGTGACAAGGTCAGGAAAAAAGGAATATTTTAGGCTAAACAACATCCAATGGGTAAAAAATGCAGTACAATTTCAAAAGTTTTGTCCGGAGGTTAGATGAGAAAAAATCAGAAGAGTGAATCATATGATTCATTACTAGATTATGATGATGGAGAAAGAGAAATTGGTGATGATAATGTTGAAGATGATGTGGAGACTACGAATATGCATGGCAAAAGAGTGGGTGAGAATTTTAGAAATGAAGTAAGACCTTATAAGAATGCTAAAATGAATGCATCGCATCTAAAAGGCCCAATGGATTTGTTTATAACTCAAAAACCAGATAGAGGGGGGGGCAAATTGAGGCAAACAAATATAAATAACGCATGTGATAAAGAAGTAAGAGATAGAACAATTCATTATATAGTTCATTTCTTTTATCAATGTAGGATAGCATTTAATGCTGCTCGTTTGAGAAGTTTCAAATGGATGATTGAATCTATTAGAAGGTAGGTCCAAATTTAAAGCCTCCTAGCTTTCATAAGTTGAGATTACCTCGTCTTAAAAAGGAAATAGAATACACATATAATTTGCTAAAGGGCCATAAAGAAGCATGGGCAAAGCATGGTTGCCCAATTATGTTTGATTCCTAGAGATATGGGAGACAATGAATCTTAATTAATTTCTTAATGAATTGCCCTTTGGGAATAATGCTTATGCAGTCTTTTTAGGCATCTAACTATGTGAAAATTGAAGAGAAAATAATAGTGCTACTTGATAAATTTGTGGAGGAAATTGGAGAAAAAAATGCTATTTAGATGATTACTAACAATGGAAGTAACTATGTATTAGTTGGAGACTTTTTCTTGCATTGGAATTTGCTTTTTTATTTAAGTTGTTAACTCATTATATAATTTTTTTTATGTAATACATTATATGATCAAACTTGTTTATTTTGTTTCTTTCCTTTAGGGCCTTAAGAAAACTTGTACAGGTAAAAAAAAATAGCACTTTCATTGGACTCAATGTGCAACTCATTGTGTTGACCTCATTTTGGAGGATATTGGTAAGATTCCACATTTTAAAAGAACTTTAAAGAAAGTCATTTCTTTTATTGGCTTTATCTACAACCACACTGGTGAATGAACATGATGAAGCATTTACAAAACAGAGCGAATTAATTATACATGAAATCACTTGATTTGCAACGACTTTCTTAGCTTTATAATGAGTCTACAAAAAAAAGTCCAAACTTAAAACATATTTACATTAGAGCAATGGGTAAAGAGCAATTAGCCTAGAGAGCTAAAAGGTAAACGAGCAATTGAAATAGTTCAATGGCTTCATTTTAGAGCAATCTATGGTATATTCTAAAGGTCATGGGTCCTCTTGTTTGGACTTTCTGACTTGTTGATAATGAGAACGAACCAGCCGTGGGATATATGAAGCAATGGTCAGCTCTAAAGAAGTCATACAAAAAGCTTTCAATCAAAATGAAGAGAAATTCAGAAATATTTTCAAAATCATTGACAACATAGGGAAATGCTAATTTCATCATCCATTGCATACAACCGGCCACTTCTTAAATGCTGATTTTTTCTACAATGATCTAGGTACTAAACTTGATGAAGAAATCACCAATAGTTTGTATCAGTCTAATCTTATACAAAGATTCATTCCAGCTATTGGCATGCATGTTAATATTATGACTGAGTTAACAATGTATAATAAGAGAAGTGAAGGTTTCTTTGGCATCCTTATGGCAATTAGATCAAGAAAAACGAAAACTTCAAGTACCTATATTTTCTATTCTTATTCACTTTTATAATCTGATCTTATTCATCCTAACTATTTACAATTTTCTATGATCTTGCGGTGGATTTGTGGAGTCTATTGGAAATTTGGCCACAAACCTTCAACAATCTTCTATCAAAATATTAAGTTTAGCTGCTAGTATGGCTGGGTGTGGACATAATTGGAATGTATTTGAGCATGTAAGTATAATTTACGATACCTTACCAAAAGTTTATAATTAGGAAATTTTATTATCTATTATAATATTATAGAAATATTGATTTAACTCTTATTTCATTTAACAGATTCATGACAGAGATGAAAACAGCCTCGATCATCAAAGATTACATGATTTGGTTTATCTCAACCCACGTAAGAGAGAGAGAGAGCCTTGTGTAAGCAGCACAAGAGAGAGAGAAAAAGAGAGAGTAACAAGCAAGAGAGACCTGGATCGAGAGAGAGAGAGAGCGGCTTGCCGACCAACTTTGATTGAGCGAAACATAATGCAAGAAATGAAGGTTTTCCTTTAAATTTAGATTTAATTTAATTTTTAAATAAAATTTGGGCCTTGCACCTAGGCCCAACAGGCCCGTGCCTTGTGCCCACATGCCTAGGCATGCCCAAGCATGCATCTCATGGTCTGTGTTTTGCCTGGTGCATGCTAGGTGCACAACCTTGTACCTTGTGCCTAGGCATGCCTGAAGGGCCCCTTTGACAATCATAGAACAAACTTCCAATGAGATTCTTAAAACATTAGGGCCGATAAGCTTTTACACAAGGTAGTCAACTTGTTTCATGAAAATTGTTTAAAGGAAAATCCACTTTGATGAATCCATCACCAACCAACATCAAGTCATGAAAAACTTGATTGGAATTCAGTGCATGAAACAAAAGCAAAGGAAGTTATTACGGGAATGAGCCCTAATTATCCATTCTGCTCAAAACAAAAGTAGCAATTTGAAGGTCCATTTATCTACCCTTACTACAGAGCATTTTTTGCCTGAGTGGATCAAGCATTTGATAATTAATAACTTTATTCCTCTTCAATGGGCTGATTGGATGGATGTCATAACCAAAGTGGGGAAATACAAAGTTCGTGATCAAGGTCCAAGATGTCATTAGACTATCACCATCAAGAACTTTGGGAATCAAAGATTGTCAACAATTCTATCTTCTTAATTTGAATAATGAATTCTTTTTCGTGGAGGGGAGAAAGATGCAGGGAAGCCATCTTGCATATATGAAGGATCAAATTTTAGAGTGAAAAATAGATCAAGGGATGGATGAGGAGAAACCAAGGTGCATAAATTAGAAAACGGCTGAGTGTTTAATTTGGGGAAAACAAATGCTTTGAATCTCAATTGGTAATTGAAATACTATGTGAATGATAGGCCATATACAATTTCTGAGGCTCTTGAGATTGATTTCAGTTGATGCATCAAATTTGGCAGCCAGGACAACTGAAAACCAAATGCTTGGAATTGAGTTTGAAGTAACTTAACAACCAAAAAGAGTTTGAACAAATTCTTATAAATGTTGTAATATAACAACAAAAAAATTCAGCTTTTGTTTGATTAAGAATTTAGCTCATTAGCCTTCGATTTGTTCAATTCTCTTAATGCATTGGTGAATTCATCTGTTTCGAAGAAGTAATCTTTGAATACATTCAAGAAGCTTATTCAATACATTTACACAAGCACTTCAGGTCTCATGAACTCATGGAAACGGTATATTCGCCATTTAACCACCTTTCAGGAGTCCTCACACATTAAATCCATATAATTTCTGCCAATTTAGAGAATGGGATCTACTCAACAGCTGAGAGATTCTTATCTCTGTTCGTCTTTTGCAGGTCTTCTTCCCACATAACTACTCCACAGATTTTTCCCCACCACTCATCTTCCCTCCACTGCTGCCTTCTTCCATTCTCCATTCCATTATCATTCTTCCCCTCCCTTCTATTTCTTTACATTCTTCTTTCTGCTAGTACTCCCTTCTCCATTTCTGATTCTATTCTAAGGCTTCTCACCTTTTACATTCTTCTTCCTGCTAATACTCCCTTCTACATTTCTGGTTCTATTCTAAGGCTTCTCACCTTTTCTTTATACAAAGAGTACCTCTCAGTTGCGGTCCTCTCTTCCACTGCGGCATCTTCTTCGTCTGCAAACTTATGGATGTTGTCGTTATTAACCTTCCTGCTGTGCTGCTTCTCTTATCGCTACAGTTAATTCTTCGGCTGGCTGATAAGTTTCTGGTTTTGCAAGTTCCCTTTTCCAATCTTCTAACTCAGTCCTTCCTTACAAACATAATTTTCTAAATTGTGGACTCCCTTCTACTGCTCCTCATCTTCTTGCTCTTAGGGATACCTATCAATTGGTTCTCATCTTCCATTGTTGCAGCCTTCCTCCTGTGCGTACCTGATTAATGCTGCTGTTATTCACATCCTAGTTGTGCTGCTTTTTTCCTGTCTGGTATTATATATTTCTGACAGATATTGTTCTTTTTTTCTACTGGCTCAACAGTTCAAAGTTTTGTTATGTTCCTACTTACACCTATATTCCAAACTCAATCCTTGTACAAACTTAATTCTTCTCCCTCACTGACCATCACCAACTAAATAAAGCCTAGTGAATTCAAGGGTCTCTCTCTGTCTGCCACCTCTTCATCCTATGATAATGAAGTATACCTGAAAAGCACACGGCTCAACTGAGTTCCTGATACCAAGAAACATTTCTCAAGTTGGATCACTTCAAAATGGAGTTGAGTTTGATGTGAGACAAAGAATGGAATACTAGGGGTTGCTGGTCAACAAGATTTAGAAAATAAGTCGAGCTTCAATAAATATAGATAAAACTTCTAAGTTCTTCATTTCTCAAAAATTGGAACAAATTAAATTTTGAAATGGAACCATGAATTAAAACATTGGTATTGAACGAATCAGATACAATTTTTTTGGTAAATCATAATCTAATAAAAAATTATTAGCAAATATATCAGTTAAATATCAAACTATATTTAATATATTAACTAATAATTTGAATATTGGCCGATATATTGCGATATAAAACCATATAAGCCAATACAAAAAGAGAGATTCACCGGTATTTCAGTCCATGAATGGAACACATCGATGTTCTGGCCCATGCAACAACTAAAAAAGGGATTTGACATCAACTTCAAACATTAACAACAGCAGTTTTTTTCTAACTACATTCTTAAGAGCATTTCAAGGATCAGGCGACATCTCATTCATGTTTTCTTTTTGTTGCCATAATATAATAAAACACTAACTATGAATTAAGCAGATAGTAAAACCATAAGCCTCTGAAGTGCCAAGACATAGGAAAGCAACATCAAACATACCATGCATGAATCTTGGGCAAATACTTGTTCTTTTTCCTTTGATAGTCTTTCTCATTCATGTTAACCTGTACATAATTCACAGCCATGATTAGGACCAAAATATCTCACTACTTATTTTATCTGCAAAGAGGTATATAATAAGGAACTTTGGCATAATAGGGTGACAGTATAAACTAAAAAGGGGAGGTTTTGACACAACTAGACAGAAATGCAGCAGCTCCAATTAAAAATCCAACAGAGGGAGGGAGGGAAGGGGAGAACAGAGAGAGAGAGAGAGAGAGACTGCCATGTTCACAAAAATTGATGTTATGCAAAAACTTAATCAGGCAGCTCAGAAAGCCAAAACATAGAACAGTATTACTTCTTTTATGGAAAAAATCCCCAAATCAACATAGCTCTTAAAAATCTACTATTTTCCGGCTACCCAATGATCAAATGATTCCCGATCAATATTACGTCCTACCATTGTACTTGATGAAACCATTCAGTTACCATTGGGGATTAAGAACAATAATATACCAGCAAAAAGTTGACAAGGTGATACAAGAGAAAGATACAATAAACAGCAACAAGAAATACAACAGTGCACAGAACAAAAAAAAATAAAACCCAAATAAGGCATCACCATCGCAAAGAAGACAAGCACAGAATAGTAAAACTACTAAAACCCTAGAGCATCTTACAGGATGAATTGTGGTACTAAATCATGTTCACATTCCCTTTATCCATTACCTACAACACACAACAGCATCACCACCAAGGCCACCAATTTTCAAGTCTTTCAACCATTTTAAAGGTTATAATCTCAGGCATCAAGAGGGATGAAAAGGGAGGATATGACATATAGCACTTCCAGAGAGAGGAGAAAATACAGATATTGAACCTAACACCAACAACTAGATGATTTCCCAACCCAAATACCTATACCAAAAAGAGTGTCCAATAAAAATACAATGAATTACAGGAAGAAATAGAAAACTTCAGCTAACAAAAGTGGAAGAAACCTCAATGTAGTCCTAACAATTCACACCCACAGCTTTGTAAAAATGTTAAAGAGGATACTAGGTAATGTTTGCTGCACAGATGAGATTTGAAATATACTTCTTCTCCATTTTAGCATTTTTGCATCACAGTAAATTTCAACATAAAACAACCAAATAAAGAGCAAGTTGAAAGCAGCTGTTTGAGATAGAAGAATATGGTAAAAAAAACAAAATAGGATTCGGGGGAAAAATAACAGTCGTATTGAAAGAAATTTACCAAGTAAACAACAGGCTTAGCAGTAAGCAACTGGAAAGTATTCAGGATCTCAACATCCGCAGCTTTCCAATCTCCTAGACGAACATCTTTTCCCTCCTCAAGCCAAGCTTTCACCTGCAGGAACCAATCGTATTACAACCTTGTCCTTCACCAAATCAGCACCAATCAAATAAAAAAATAACATGGAATAAATAAATTAGGAAGAAAAAAGAGGACTCTCAAGTATAGTAGTCTTCTGAATTTGATGTCAGAGGTCTAAATCTTTACTATTTTGGAATGCATGCTTGCTAATGTCCCCGTAGAAACAAATTCATGAGGAAGTTAGAAGATTACTGCCTCTGTTTTTGATGGATCCACAACAACAACCAGCCACATCCAGTTAGAAATAGCAAGCATCATAAAACTAGACCACAAAATCGGCTATGTCCATCTCATTCTTTTAGTTAGCAAGCATTTGACACCACAGTTCTAAACCACCGACTCTATGGTAAAAACAAGAGAGCAATCAATGACATCAGCATGCTCCACGGTAGACATTCAACATCAACCAGGGCTGGTTCTACTATTTTCTTCACGTAAAACAAAAGTTCATTCTATTTTACACAATTAGCAAAGAATAAGTTAATAATTAAATATCTTCTGGTTGACATACAATTTCCAAGACATTGGGTAATTACTTAAATTTTGCAATCCTCTTCTACCTTCTCCATTTCCTCCACCTTCTTCTCAGCGACAAAAGTAAAGAAAAATGGCTCTCTACTCCTTCCCCTCCATTAAAAAGCCACTATTATACATGACATCATGGACATTGCTCAAGGGTGGATAGGTGACAGCTGGTCTGAAGCAAAAATACATAGCCTTAGCATGCTTTTATCTTGTGGAAAACTATGAAAAGGTTGTAAAGGGTTGATGTCCTTCTTAACTGGGGTTTTTGTTTATAAATACTTAGATCTGTTCAAGGGAAGATCATAACTCACAGAGCTTTTTTTTTCCATCGTTTAGTTTTAGTCAAAGTTAAAAGGCAGGTGCCAGCTTCTACTGACTGTGGACACCATATTCCAGATTGGCGGAGAGAATTGATCCAAGAAAGTGAAAAGAAGACTAATGCTAATGCTACAATACCCACACTACCTTGTTTATAAGCACCAGCCGCTCTTACTCTCCAGATAAAATCCCAATATATTACTTTTTTCTTTGCTTCAAATCTCGTGTACTCAACAAAGCTTAAATTGACAAAGTGAGTCAGAAAATTAGCATTTTACCAACAACTATTCACCATCTTATGTACAATCAAGAACAAGAACAAGAAAGAAATCATAAACAACACTGGAGACCTCAACATAATAGAAAGACTCGAGTACTAAAAGAATGTTTGTTCAAACGTAAAGTGGTATTCAGCCTGCTAACTTGATTAGGCCATCAATTCCTCACTGTTATATACAACAATCTTCAGCCACCAATCAAGGAGACAAGAGGGTCACATATCAAATGCATTTCAAAGATTTGGCAGTACAATCCCATAGATAGATAAAAAGGCCACCAACACCTCAGATGGAAAAGGAAAAAACGAAAGGCCTATAAAATATGGATGGATAGCATGATCACAAAAACTGATGAATACTTTTTTAAAGTATGATAAGACAGCAAAACCAACATGAAATACATATAAAGAGCAATAAGAAAGGGTAATACCCTTTGAGAGCACTCAAGCTCTATTTTCAATTGTTTGTCATTGCTCCTCTTCATGCTTTTCTCTAGATCCTCAATCCTCCTTTCCATATATTCGAGATCCTATGACAATGCAAGAAAAAATTATAAGCTTAAACCTACTCATATACAAAGTGAATTACCAGAATATGAAGATATGTATTCCTACTCAAAGGGAAAGAGGGGCAGACATAATTGTGGTACATGCTACAATGATAAAACAGACATAGGCTACCGAAAATGCTTCAAATAATATTATTTCACAACCAAAAAAATATCTGGCATTAGCCCACCAATGTATAGGAAAGGCATATGAAATACAACAACCATGTCAATAAGATCATTAAAAAAACATCAGCAACAAAAAAATCATCAAAGCACACTCCCGTATAAAAATGGAATAGGGAGTTCATGCAAAAAATTTGCAATTACCACACTCATAAGGGTAGCCTAGCACGTGGCTTTCCATGATACAAGCTCTAGGAGGGATAAGACATAACCTTACCCTCGCACTGTAGAGAGGAGGTTTCCATGGCTTGAATCCAACATCCATGTGCAGGTATTCAATTAAAATTTGAACTAGAAAGTCACCACAAAGTATGATATAATGCATTAGTGACAACAAAATCATTCAAAGTCTTGCATCCCATGGGATTGGCTAGGTGAATCATCTTCCAACAATATGCTTGATTTGAAGCAATATCCCTCAAAATTTTTAGTGTTGTCAAAAATCCTTTTGACTACCACAAGACAAATTCTTCTAGGCCCTTGTCCTCACATCAAGCATATCATTGCATTATCTTGACTATGCTTTAGGTTCTACATCATCTTAAACACATTTCTGTTATTCATGTTTCACATGTGTGCATCGTTTCATCACAATCCATTCATTTCCTATTTTATCTTGCAGAGTCCCACCATCTGTCCATATGGCATAGCTGGCCTTGCTTTTTTCCTTAACAAGAAAGAATAAGCATACATCACATGGAAGCATCACCTAGCAACCACTGATATAAATATCGGCCAATATATATACCAGTATTAGGCTCTCCTAATACTAATATTTCCCTATGTAATCCTATCAACTTATAATTTTCAGAAAAAAAAAAAATCCAATATATAATATACCGATATATATTGTCTGATATGTATAATACTAATATGGCCATGACTAATACTGATATTATCATCCATGCTAGCAACAAAAAATTACACAAACCTGCAAAATATAAAATAATCTCACAGCATCAAAGAATTCCAGTAACTCTTCTACCATGAGAATTTAAGGGTTCAACCAGATTAGAGGTGACAGCATCTTAAGTGATGCGGACATCCGAGACGAATATTTGTTTTGATTTACCTTCCAAATTAGCTTTGATTTTATTTCCATAACAATTTTGATTATTAATTAGATTTGATTTGATTTTATTCAGTATATTTGATTTTATTTTCCATTTGATTTCCTTTCTACTTTTGAAGCTATTTGATTATGATTTTGTTTTCAATTTTTTTAGGCATCAGATTCTCTATATAAAAAACCTTATTTCTATTGTTTGAGATTTGATGATTGATGATTGATGATTGATGATTGATGAATGAATGTTCGAGAAATTGATTGTAATTGAGTAATTGTGACTTCCTTTCCCTTCTCTTCCTTAGTGTCTTCTCCTTCTTGTCTCTACCCCTCTATAACTTTTCTCTTTACTTTTTTCCTCCTCCCTACATTAAATTGATATCAGAGATAAAAACCCTATCCTTCTGCCGCCAACAACACCTTTCTGCACCCACTAACCAGTCACACTGATTTTATTTTTCAATTGATTTTCTTTCCATTTTTGAAGTTATTTGATTATGATTTTGTTTCCCATTTTCTTAGGCATCGGGTTCTCTATATAAGAAACCCTATTTCTATTGTTTGAGATTTGATGATTGATGATTGATAATTAAATGTTCGAGAAATTGATTGCCATTGAGCAATTATGACTTCCTTTCCTCTCTCTCCGTTGGTGTCTTCTCATTCTTGTCTCTACCCCTCTAGTCTTTATTCTTATCTCTACTCCTCTATAACTCTTCTCTCTACTTTTTCCCTCCTCCCTACATCATTAAGTTTTTCCAAATTCTCAAAACCTCTATATTTTTTCACTGGCAAAGTCCACAGCACTTCCTCAAGAAAGCATTCCCCACTTATTCTCCTTCCTCTAGTATAGGTGCATCTAAGGGCCCATTACAGAGATGACTATTCAGTAACTCCTAACAACGTACAGACTGTTCCAGGACCAAGCCAAACTGCATAAAGAAAATGATACTAGAATTCTCAACGACACCTTGAACATCAAACACCAAATGGCCATCAAAAATCCTTTCCTCTGCAAAGCATCTGGATTGTTTTCTCAACGAAGATGCTAACAAAAACATGGAACTGAAAAGACACTATGTCTTACTTACAGTCAAGACAACCTGAGCATCCCAAAAAACACAACCAAGCAGAATTATTTAAGAACTGTAGCAGCTGAAGTCCCCCCATCGTGGCATCTCAGGGGCCCATTAGAGATCAGTCTAAGACACTAATGATTGTCATCCACCATTGCAAAACCAATGCTTCACCATCCATGTCAGATTGCAAGAGACACTAATGATTTTCACCAATGTTTCACCAGAAAGCATGTTTCAGAAAATTTCACCAACAGGAAGCAAACTATCAGCCACTTTAATCTGCATCATAAATAGCACAAACTATTCTTCTTACACAGGTAATATTTCTCACAAAATAAACTCCAAAACCGCTTAACCAATAAAGCTTTGCTGAATGAACTAGAATGCATCTCTCTTATAGCACAAATTCAAATTGTAGAGTAAAAACCACTAAATCAATGAAACGGGGAAGACTTCCAACACGCACATGTACAAATTGCTTCATGAGGCTCTCGAACCTATAAACACCCAAAATGGAATGAGAAAAGGACACATAACTATGTGGCAAATTAATGAGCAACTTTAGGACATATGATGATCCTTCCAACATGAAAACTACCAATCTCTTTTCAAATATCAACATGCTAAGATACTTGCACATAGCACCAAAGCAGAAACTCAAACGAGTGATCCATAATTTCCAAGTTTTGCAGTGAAGAATACTAGCTGCGTGATGGTCCGATCAAATTTCTGGACATCCCTAGCACTAATAAGTTGGGATTTCACCGAATTAGTAATGGTTTGGGCAACTATGGAAGCAAGATTACTCCATAAGATAAGTAAATCTATCTCACAAGAATTCAAAAAACAATATCATTCACAAAGCAGTAAGAACACAAATCTTGACCATAAACAAAACCAATGCAAAAGCAATTAAAAATCCACGTCTTACAGTTTTCTCACTAAAACAGTATAAAGCCTCCATAAACTAAAATAAACAAGAAAATATAGAAATGATCACGAAACCTGAGCCCTCCAGAAGAGGAGAAAAATCATTTTGGTTCTCCATTAATGTTAACTGAAAAAATTGGACACAGAAATTGATGTAGGGCAGGAAGCGAGAGACAGAAGAAATTAAAGGAAGAATATAAAGAAAGCAGAGTGACACAAGAGAAAATGGAACAATATGACAAGAGGATAACAGATACTCTCAACAATTTACCATCCATAACTTCTAAACATAAGCAATAGCTCATCCAAGACAGAACTCAACAGGAGGAGGATAACCGATAATAGTAATATTTCATAAATAACTGCTCGCACACAACGATTAGCTCATCAAATCAAGAAAAGTATCGACATGCTTAATTCCCTTCAGCCTTAATTCTGTAAAAACAGATTTAATAATACATCAGGCCTCTAGGTTATGAAGTCAAGAAAAGCATACCTTAAGCCTCAATTCTTCACCTATAACCTCTAAATCCCTCACAGGATCCACAGAATCATCAACATGGATAATATCAGGATCATCAAATGCACCTGCAAAATATGAATACAACAGCCCAGTTGCAATAATGTTTAATATCTGTAAAAATAGAGAGGGACAAGATTCCTGTGTTGAAAAAAATAAGTTTTACAAGTTAAAACAAATAGTAATATATGATTCTGATGTCAATGTGTCCTCCAAAAGAAATACAACCATCAAAGAGAGAAAATATAGAGACCACAAGGTAATCTGTTATCTTTATATGTTCTAGGAAAATATTAACAAATTAATAAACTTGCCGAATAGAAAAATTCCCTTCTCTAAATGAGGAAGGAGATGAAAACAAATTCTTAAAATATGAATGCTAAAAATTCATATATTGTGCAACTATTCAGAAAGTAAAGAAGCTCACAACAATAGAGCCATCAGTATGATTATCAATATAAACTGCAAATTCTGCTTATGTGGTTTCATCTCAACTGTTACAAGAGGTGCTGAACACTTAATGAATTCTACATTTACTAAGCGTTTACTTGCATTAGAAATATTAGACTTGAAAATTAAAAGATTTTTACTTGTCCTGCAAAAATAAATGATAGATAGTAATAGATACTATTTATGCAGAAGAGTTAATACTTACAAATAACAGACGTTTACATATACTGAAAGGATGTTAACAAAAGCTTTCAACAAAAGGCACGAGAAATATTTTAAAAAATCAATGTAAACGGCTTTTATTGATAGAAGGATGTGAAAGTCTTATGGACCATAGCTCTTCGAAATAAGCACCAACAAGGCCAAAATCAAAAGATCTCAATTAAAGTAGGAAATGATACATGGGCTATATATCCGGTCCTATGGAACCAGAACACTTGATTCAACTAATATTTCTATTTTTTTTTTCCTTTTTTCCTTTTGTCTGGGAAGAGGGAAATCATGTTGAATATAGGTCACAATATCGGCCGATATATATTAATATCGAGCCCTCAAAACTAATATTTTCTGATAAAGTGAAAAATTGCAACATGTTGCCATTTCGATGATAATGCATTATATAGCCTAATATTCAAAATATAAACCAATATACCCAATATTTGATTAATTTGACCAATATTTGACTATCAATTTATGATTCCCAAAAACAAATATTTCAATATAACAATATTGATATGTATTGGTCTGATATGTTTGATATCAATATGAACTCGATCAATACTGAGACTAATACTTTCCATGGTGTTGACCCTTTATGGAATGTTTTGTCTTTCATATTGAATGCTTTTAAGTTTTACTTTTAAAAGCCTTCAAGTTCTTCTCTTCCTCATTTTTTGAGCTAAGAAACCTCATGTCGTGCAGTATAACCTTCGGGTAACATAGTGTTTTGGATTATTTTAAGTTGGATTAGCTTGAGGTCTAAAATAGGGAGCAGAGTGTTTTCGGTTGTTTTAGGTTTGACAACTTGAGGTATGAATACGGAGCTTAGAATTTTAAAATGGATGTCGAAACTAGGATGCATGGAGACAGATAAGCATAGCAAGGCATTAAAGGTGGTCTTTTTCGTAAAAACCTACAGTTTTGACCCATTTTGGAGCACTTCAATCATGGATCTATATTTGATTTTTTGTGTCAAAAGATGACCTTACATTTGAACTTGAAATTATCCTCAAGGTTGCATGCCTTTTTTTTTTTTTTTGTTTCCCTCATTGCAAAAGGAATTTTGTCTGAACTACGCACTCAGAGAACCAGTCTCGTACTTTTTTAGGTGGTGTATGTCATGCAGAAATAGCTGTTAATGTCCACAGCTACTAGGGTTTATATTAACATGCTTCTCTTTCTTTTTTTCCTTTTATGTTGATAATGAATTCAAGATGCAGATCTCAAAACCCTTATGACCCTAGAAAAAAATCCTTTTTGATTGACATTAAATAAATCACAGAATCCATACATATGGGGCCTTGAACTTACGTAACACATGAAAAATACCATCAACTGCACGGATATGAGATAAAAAATTGTTCCCCAATCCTTGTCCTTGATGAGCACCTCGAACAAGTCCAGCTATATCATGGACTTCTAAGAAGGCTGATACCTAGTGACCAACAAGAGGACAAATTGACAGTACAATTTAAATAAACAACTGCAAGCTAACCATTATATTGTATTTGTTATAAATGAACAGAGAATGATAAAAGAATGAGATCAGAAACCTAAATATCAATCACAACTTGAACAAGCTTAAAATATATATCAACTATTTAAGCATATACTGCACAAAAAGAAAATTGGTAGAAAACGACTCACATAGACAGGAACAAAAGATTGCCATGATTGTTGGTTCTGTACCTAATCTTTTATCATCACATGCACATGCACATGCACATGCACCCAATCACACAGATATGTTCATTATAGTTAAAGGCCAAATGTTTACCTATGTATCTTTGCTGCTCATCCCCTTGGTTTTTCCCACAATCATTAACCAATGATTGTTCAATGATGTTGGGCCAAGATGGCACTAATTAGAAGGCTTCACAAAAAGGCAGCCTAGCCACCCAGGTATGACATCCCTAAAAGCTCAGAAAAGGAAAAACAGATAAATAACATCAAAAGTTCTGGCCACTCCCTAATGGCCCATCAAAAGCAAACAAGACTGCACTTAACTTTTTTGAAAGAACCATTCCCACACATGATTTCATTGTTGATTGAACTAGGTTGGACCCCCTAAACACCATTTAAATTCCAAGCTGCTATCGAATTTTGCCAGGATACCAAGCAGTGCAGATATAAATGATTGAATATTAACTTGTTAAAGGTTACTCCTATACAAAACACATTTGAATAAGGTAACTGTAGAGGAAAGCAAGCAACTGAGAGTGGTCCATTTTTATTAAGTGTCCATTTTGCAACATCAGCTGCAGTAGCTAAGAGAGTAGCTGTTTGAAGCAGTGCTCTTCATCGACTCTATAAACCTTTACCCGGTAGACCTAAGAATCAGAAGATCTCTAATGGCTAGCACATTTTCTCTCTTCAGAGTGATTCATAACCTTTCAACATTGTCCTTAAACAAAGAAGCAAAAACCTAACATAGTCTCTTCTATGTCACTCATGACCTATAAGCATAAAATTTCTATAAACCTTATCATTGGCAGATCGCTCTTTGTCCTGTAATTCATCTTCCTCTCAATTTGACCCTGCACCCCAATGAACATGACCTAACCCTCCCTAACTCAAAGGCAATACCCCAGAGATCCCCAACAATTCTTCCCACCTTGATTCTATAGTACTCCTCCAAATTCCAATACATATTCTTTGTTCTGGATTATCAACTATGAGCAACATTTGCAAGAGGACCACCCTGTCCAGCTAGATTCAGTTCCCCTTTTGTATAGTTGCAACTTTCCATTCTAAGTAATCATGTTCTTACAAGTATATGCTACCCAAGTAGGCTTACAAAGTAAAATGGGCATCACAACTATTTGATACGATCCCCTAAAAATTCACAACCATGAGATGGAAGGCCACTGAAGACTATAATACACATGTTGAGCTGTTACCATTTTCCCCAACCCACAATTATCTACCAACAGAAGATGATGTCTATCGAGTGGTCTATTTTCCATAAGTTGACACAGACCTTGCTGTGGAGATTTAATAGCATTGGTATGCATCAAAGGCCTTCAACGGTTAAAGATTTGCACAGTATCCTCACTTCAAACTTCCCTAAGTGGAGCCACAACCTCTGCAATCACAAATTTCCCAAGCTACTGACCCAAAGGATGAGTACAGTGCCAACATCTGTGTCAGCAACAGATTTCCTCAAGCATTATTATTTCAAATCTCCAAGGTCCCAATCTCCTCAAAATCCCCACATGGATCCTCATCAAAGGTAAGGTGTTTATGACAAGACATTTTCATCAATACTTTGCATGCAATAGTAAGCAACTATGATCATGAAATTTATTAACTGGACATTGAAACTGCTTTCCTCAAGGTTACATTGAGAAGAAAAACAAGGTTTATATCAAGTGGTAAAAGTCACAAAATGTGCAAGAGAAGGACCATTTATGGGCTGAAGCAAGTACCTCAAAGGCAAGGCAGTCTTTTTGAGGCGATAAGACCATTTGCATTCACCAAAAATGGGTTGAAGCTGTTGTTTAAGAGGAGGTTGGTGATCTAGTGGGAGAGCAGTCACTTTTGGTTTAAATGGGAATAATACTTTCAATTTGAAAATGACATAGGTATGATGTCATCAGTCAGGCTGTAGCCAGACTGCCTAAATGAAGGATTCAGGAAAAGCATCCTTCATATTGAGAATAAAGTTCTATAGGGATATCACTAGAAGGTCATTTGGTTTACCACCAATTTACATAGAAAGGTGCTAAATATATTTAGCATAATGAAGTCCGAGAGATGGTCATACCTTCAAACATGGCATTCATCTCTCTAAAATCATGTGTCCTTTATAGTTGAAGACAGAGAGGATGAGTCAAGAATTCCATATGCTATGGTGACTGAAGTTTGGTGAGGGCAATATATATACTAGGACTGATATCAGCCATGTTGTAAGTTCTAGAAGCAGACATGGCCAGGAGCAGAGCATTCTATATCACAAATATCCTTACATACTTAAGAAGAACAAAGAAGTACGGCTGCCCCTAAAAACCCTAATGCCAGCACATTGCTCTTGTGGGTCACTCATCACCTTTAACATTGCCCTGAAATCACAAAAAACCTAGCATCATCCTTTTGTCAAAAATGTCTACGTCACACAGGATCATTCATCATCAGCCTACAAACATTAAAAGTCAATGCATTCCTCTATCTTCTACTCCATCTCCCTCTCACCTTGCCCCACCCCAATGGTGAACCTGACCCCAACTGTCTCCAACTCAGCACAATGCTCCCAAGTTAGAATAAATCCTCTGCAAATTCCACCTTGATTCCATAGAATTCCTTCAATCCATGGTCTCCTTGTTCTGGATTATCAAAGATTATAGGTTAGTCTATAATCCAAAACAAAGAATCCACATTGAAAGAATTCTATATAATCAAAGTGGGGAAAATGACTAGTAACCAGAGCATGCACATCTATAATGACATACACAGCAATATTGGCAAACAAAACAAAGCATTATGAGAAAGGAGGTTGCGAGTAGAAGATAGGAAGCCGCTTCTATCCTAGTAACCAATTACATGCAAGTAAATCTCCAAGTCCAATAAACGAATTCCTTTGGTAAATGGGCACAAACATACATGCGAGATTATATACTTAAAGCGAAAAAATTCTAACACTAGACATAAACAAATCCATCACAACGGCAACAAAATATCATATGAAATTTAATAAAGCAAGTACCAACTGGATATGCGGGGAATGCAAAAATCAAATGTCACAAAGACATTACAAGCATTGCAACTTTGGCCTCAAAACCAGTCCATGACAAAATCAAGATTTCCTGTGAGAAAAATTCTTAAAATTCTCATCACAAACCTCACTCTTAGGTTTGAATGATTGACAAAGCCATTCAAATCGATCATCTGGAACATTAATCCGAGCCTCGTTCGGCTCGATGGTACAAAAAGGAAAATTTTCAGCTGGGATTGACAGCTTTGTGAGGGTATTAAAAAGAGTTGACTTGCCCACATTCGGCAGCCCAACCTGAAAATAAGGAAGAATGCTGATATCAGGATCAAAAATTAACAATCAGAATCAGAATGAAGGACCCCCTTCTGTCGCACTTTATTTGACCACATTTAACCCCACCATAGAGAGCTAAAGTTTTGTTACCATCCTTTCCTTCTTCTACATTACTCTAGCATATTAATTTAATGAAAGATGATCTTATTAAAGTACTATTGAGAATCAGTAAATAATCCTGATAGAATATGCATGAGGGACATTTGTGGCATCATAAAAACAAAAAGAAGGCAATAAAATGCAACGGAGGAAGCACCCCATACTGGCTCATAGACTTATGCTACGCTGACAGAATCATGATGAAAGCAACTGATAATATGGTACTCAAATCCATCATAAATGAGAATGCATTTTGGATGTAAATTAGCTCAAAAAAGGATTACTTTTTTTTCCAATAAATTAATAACTATCACTTGACAAATCACTAGCTTACATTCCAAATTCATTGTTGAATTAATTGATAGTATTAACTGCTAGAAAAAAGTCATATTTCACATTTTCATCCTCCACCTAGTTCACTGTCCCCATGAAGTGGCGTCCCCAAATGTACATCCACACAAGGTTGGTGAAAGAAAAACAAAAGCGTCATATTCCAGGACACATGACTTGAATACTATATCACTATTCCAAGAATACGACCAGTAGTTTGAATCAACAATGTTACTGAGAACATCACACCTAAATCATTCTCAAATCTCAAATTACTTCCAACAATATCAAGCAATTGGGACTCCTTCAATTTAGTTTGCCAAGAATCTTAACAAGGTTCCCATGTTAAAGCAATTGGAACTCCTTTAACTTAGTTTGCCGAGAATCTTAACAAGGTTTCTATCTTAAGGGAACATGAAGTGCAGCATCTATTAATCAATTGACATTAAAAACCGAAGGAATCAAAAGCTTAGACAGCTAGAAACTAATTCAGTCACTGATGGCACAATAATCAAAGAAATAATCAATCTAGCAGTCTCCAAATCTACTTTCATAAGTTTAATTTAATCAATAGAAGAAGAATGAAGCTCACAATTCCAATCTTGAGGTGAGAAGAAAATCGACCAAGGATGGGACGTTCCGCTGGCACTTCCTTCGATTTCGCAGCCTTTGGCGGCATGTTGCAATGTATTCTACAAATAAAGAGGGGGGGGGGGGGAGAGAGAGAGAGAGTTCTAATTCTGGAGGGCTCGGATGCTACAGACTGGGAGGAAACCCGGCTCACTCAAGCTCAAGTACTTCCCCAATTTCGAACGTTGTTATTTGTGTGTAAGTTTATCNATCTATTATAATATTATAGAAATATTGATTTAACTCTTATTTCATTTAACAGATTCATGACAGAGATGAAAACAGCCTCGATCATCAAAGATTACATGATTTGGTTTATCTCAACTACAATCAAACTCTTAAAATTCACTATAATATGCAAAAATGTCATTGATCCTATCAAATTTAATGACATTGACAAAAGTAACGAGTGGCTAATTGGAGATATGGAAACTACTACATCAAATGTGAAGGATGATTTGTTTTATGAAGATGATAACTTGACATGGGGTGATATGGCAAGACCATCTAGGTTTAAGGAGGTGATGATATACACTAGACAACAAATACGATCAAGAGTAGGTACAAAGGCATCAAATTTTAGAGCAACAGGAGTACAGCAAGAAGAGGATAATTTAGATGAAATTCAAGAGATTGATGCATATAGATTTATTGATGGATGTGATAAAGGCATATTTAATGATGATGACGATATTAGTGATGATGATGATGTGGGAGATTTCGACGATAATTAGATTTGAAGTTTCTTACGATTATAATATTATATTTGATGACTAATACTTTTACTGACCACATTGTGTGTAATGACACAATACTTATATATATATGTATATTAATTATTACTTTTAATTGTTTGAGCTTTAATTAATATTTTTTCATACAGCATGTTGGCAAATTTATTTATATTTCAATAAGTGCCTCACTTACCTTCAACAAGTGCCTTGCATAGTGCCTAGTGCCTCGAGCAATATAGAGTCCCAGTAACTTGGCTCATCTAATGCCTTTGACTAACACTGCTTTGATGCACTACGATACCTCATTGGCAGTTGAGAGATTGAACACCATGTTCCACATTATAGAGGATTTAGGCATTTATGAGATTTTCAATGGTATGCATTGCCCTAGCCCAACTTTTACAATGAGGTAATTTTTTTTTTTTTTTTTGCAACCCCAAAATTTCATCTAAATTTATCATAGTTCACGCAAGGATGCCAAGAATTTTATCAGAAAATTATTTCTACTGGGTCGGATTTTCTTGAGCACAGTGTACATGTTGAGCGCATGGCAAAGTATTTGCATCATGGACTAACCTCTGTACCTTGTTCTCTTCACAATACTTTGCAGATTCATCTGGTGGCATATCAGAAAGATTTCTCTCTAAGGAACCACTAAATGGAATAATTGGCTCAGCCCCATGCTCCTGCACCCTGGTAAATTTACCACAAAAAAGTACAACTGGATAAGCATCGTTTACATGAAGTCAACCTGCCAGAAAATCTTGAAGAACATGAAAAACAGAAAAAAGGAATGAAAACTTAGCATTAAGATATGGAAGAACAAATACTAAAGGCAGAAAACAATAATAATTGGCACCGGATTGAGCAAATACAACAGTTGTTCCATCCTATATGGTCGTCAACTTTTCGAATTTCAATTAAGTGCATGTACAACTAGAGTACGAACTTTAGCAACTAATATGCTTTATCGACAACTATCCATTCTTTTGATATATTCAGCAATCATCAGCACATTTAATTTCTTAACCCAAGGATGAGTACACGCCTGTTTTATTAAGATCAGATCAGATATTATTCAGCTTAGTGAAAATGAAAGATGAGAGAGGAGATAGAGCAAGGTGTGTGTGTGTGTGTGGGTGTGTTGTGTGTGAATGAGAGAGAGAGAGAGAGAAAGAGAGAGAAAACAGGCAGTTGTTTAATCGTGCACTACTCCCAGCCACCTATAATAAATCCTTGAATAAAATATAGTGACGGGAGTACGATGGACTTACAAAATGCAAATAATAACCCTCTTTGCAAAACTTGCCCTTAAGATGAAGCATGGCCATCATGCATGCCCATCTTCACAAAAATATGATGAAAGTGAGAAAAGCCAAGTCCCATGGTCACAATATCTAATTGCCGGACAGAAGACTTAAAATTATGATATCAACCTCTCCTTGATAAAATTATGATCTGCCCCCGTTATGCTTTTGGAGCTGATATGTTGAGCTGCATTTGTTTAAGGTTGCCTTCTGTCAGCATAAAGCATCATTCTTCTGCCATGACATAGGCCCAAATTCAACATTGATTTCTTCAACCACAAATCAAGCCAAGAGTGCCTTGAGCTATTGCAGTGCACTCAATTTCGGCACTTGACCTTGCAACAACATTTTGGTTCTTGCTCCTCCATATGTTAATTTTTAATGATAATGGTAAAATCTGTGTATGCTTCAATCCTCAAGGGACCATGATTAGAGAAGTAAAGCAAGTTACCAATGCGCTGGTTTTTTGTACAAAAAATGCGTAGCTCTGCCTCCATAAACAATGTGTATCATACATATATTGGCTAACTACAGTTAACTGCAAAGGCAATGTCAGGGTTGTGAGAGAAAAATCAATTGCCCACTAGCAGCATTAAAATATTGGTATTGGTATTTTCCACGGCTATGTTGGGTGGTATGTATCAATATTAGGCACTGTAGACTCACCAAGTTTTTAATTTCTATGACCATTTCAAAACTGAATTTTATACTAAAATTTGACCCTATTTAACTATAGATTTACATATTTAGAAAATTTTTAGTCAGTTGTCAAAATTGTGCTTATATCCTCCTTGGTCATCGAAAAAAAAAACCCAAACAAACCACAAAACATTTGAATTCAGGCTCTAAAGAAGAAAAAAATGGGCAACATATATCAGATAATGTGATGCTAATATGACTACATATCGTGATAATTTACCGGCTTTGAAAAATATCATCATTGTGATCTCTTTATTGATAAATATCAGTAGATATATAATAATTGCTGATATTTTGATCTATGCAACTAGGCTTTGATTCGTTCTCCTATCAACCTCCTAACCACCACCACCCTTTCCGGAGATGAAGATACGCCTCCATAGTTCAGCAAGTTCACAACCAAGTACGTCAGTCTCTTGGAGCAAATCTAGTGCATGATTCCTCTCTAGACATAAATATCATCTCAATATGAGCCACCTCAAACCCAACGAAGTACCTCAATTTTCCTAGGTCCTTTATTTTAATATATTTTTTCACAAATCAGACTTCAACGGAGAAATCCCTTTCCCATACCATCTTACCAGCTGAGATTATGCCATCCACAGAAATAGTGAGTAATTCAATATGGAAAAAGCACCTTTTTTTGTAAACAATGTATGATCAACACTACTGTATTTGTACCCTGATGTGTTCAATTTGGCTATTTTGGTGAAGGGTCCCTAATAGTCAATACCATATGTTTGAGTGGAACCATTTGCACCAATTTAAGATTGTACCTCCCATAGAACCATCAGCTACGTGCTTCGCCATAAACACCTATTTGGAACCCATACATCTCGTCTAATGGAAGTTCTCCGAGTAATTGGGTGTCATTTTCAAGGGTCCAATTCATCGATCAAAATACATCCTAATATATATTAGTATCGTGAGGTTTTGCTACCCATATTTCCTAATGCCAGGAACTTATCACTATATGCTGCGTAGCATGGACACCAACACAGACACATTGACACATTATTCTTTTAAAAATGATTCTTTTAAAAATGAAGCCATAATAATTTGAGGACACGTAAACCAAAATTAGAAACATATTTAAACATGAGATAATATAATTTGTCCACAACACAATTTTATACTAAATTCTTAATAAAAATATATATCCCTTGTTTCATCATCAAACAAATTTATGGATATGCAAGTGAGTCAATATAAAGTAGTTGAGCTATAGCATGCCTCACACAATGAAAACAAAAGACAAGTATTCAAGTTTTTAATTATTACTATATTATAAAATGATTCCAATTTTCTCTAGTGTATACTAAGAACTATATTTTTATTCAATATTGTAAGACAACCCAACATTTTCAAAACATTAGAGTCAAAAAGAAATATAATAAAACATTTGACACGTATTGGAGTGTAAGCCAAGTATCAATGTTTGTGCTTCTTGAGCGATATGCATCTATAAATGTATCCTATCATGACGTATTGGTTGGTATGTATAGGCTTTTTTGTTTTCATTTGCTTCTTAAAGGCTTAAATCTATAAGTTTAAAATATATCACATATGTTGTACAAGTATAAAATATGCAAAAATCAAAAGTTCTGGGAGTATTTTTGCAATGAACTAGGATGATACCAAACTCAAGTTTCAAATACTTGACAAAAACTTTTCTAATATATAAATATATGATAAAAGAGGTCAAACTTAATATATAACTTAATTTTAATGGGCTAACAGGGAAAAAACCTTACGTCCTTGGCGTTTGATAACGATACATATCACCCAGTACACCGCAACCAATGTTCAAATTGATATTTTATTCCATCCTCCCATTTCTGTCTATAGCATTCCATCACCGTGGGTATGAACAAGATTCCTTATAAATATATGATAAAAGAGATCAAATTTAATATATAACAAAATTTTAATCGGCTAATGAGAAAGAAAAACTTGCATTCTTGGCATCTGATAACGATATATATTACCCGATACCACCGCGACCAATGCCAATATTGATATTTTATTCTATGCTTCCATTTCCTTGTCTATAGCATTCCACCACCTGGAGTTTGAATAAGATTCCTTATAAATGTATAATAAAAGATGTCAAATTTAATATATAACTCAATTTTTTAATGAGCTAACAAGGAAAAAAAACTTGCGTCCTTGGCATCTGATAGCGATACATATCACCTAATACCGCCACGATCAATGCTAATATTTATATTTTATTCCATGCTCCCATTTCTTCGTCTACAGCATTCCACCACCATGGGTCTGAATAAGATTCCTCACATCCCTATGGAATAGATACAGAATCTATATAAGAGATAAAATCTTTATAGTAGACTAATTAGAGCTTAAAATATCATAGCACAAAGCTAAAAATAAGATCTTTTGTTGTCAAACACCTTTCCTAAGCGCTAAAAGCAAATCAAGATTGTCTACTAGCAGACAAATAGGAAGTGAATCAATGGGGAGTAATGGAATGAGACATACCAATAAAAGGTGATAATGATTGGGGAAAACTAGATCTAAGGAAGGCACTTCTCTAGGTCAGGGACTTTCAATGATTTTCTTCTTGCTAAGGAAGAACACCTTCCCATTTTCTTCATGGAACAGATTCCTTCACTTCCTACCCCTCCTGCAACCCCCCTAAACCTCCCATTACTTTCATCACCTGCACCACGTAACTGATTCACAAGGGAAGAGGTGAAAAAGTTGCACCTACCATTACACCTCGGTCATTGTCCTCATTATAGCAATGGTAATAAAGTAAGGTTTATCTTCTCCAGTGGACTCCATGAAAAGAAAAATAGGTGGCAACCTCAAGTGCTCTATCTGAAGGTGGCAATGACACAAGTGCAATGTGGGTGAAAACTAAATATCTTAGCCATTGGTGACCGGCTTTGACCATCAAGTCATTGCAATAAAGGCTAGTATGCATCACCTCCAACTTTGCTGGTGTTCTTTACAGCACTCACCGGATGTATCACTTATCCTGCTCCTCTGAACATCACATCCATGCTAACATGCTTTTTGAGTAACAATGATCAAACTTGTACCCATTATGTATCGCCAAATATTCAATGCATAAAGCAAGCACAACCACACACCTTTGGGGGCAAAACGAATGATTTCTTCCTTTCAAACAGTTCTACGGGAGTTACATAACCCCATACCAAAGAAGGCATGACGTTCATAAGATATACAACAGAAATCCTTGCACCACCCACATTAGGGCTTGTGGACACCAAATATCAAAGATCTTCCAATGTCGAGAAGATGAGGTTCTTCCTCTGCAATTCCATTTACACAGGTTTTATGATGAATAATCTTGTTGCTTCCCATGTTAAAGTTTGTCCAAATAATTTGATAATATGCAGAATTCACTCAGTTACTATGGACATATATGGATCGAAAAAATTATGAAAAAAAGGCACAGACATATGAATTAAAACAAAGTAAAAGAAACTGAAACCAAATGAAAATGTTTAACCATCATAATGAAAATGCTTGTGCTTCACCTAGTAACTCTAGAATATTTTAAAACATCAATGTCTACAATGTTGACTTCACTGTATTGAGCAATGTGAAGCTTAGAATGCATGGCTTGCTGTCTCTTGCCATAGGTTTAGGGGGGGAAGAAAATGCTAAGGATGACAGTAGATGAAAAGGGGCTTTTAGATCCCCTAGGAGGCAGTGGTTGAGGACAAGAAAGACAAACAGAGGTGCAGACTGCAGAGCAAGATAATAGAATAAAGGGATGAACAAGGGAAACAAGGAGGAAAGAAGCACAGAGAAACGGGTTACTGGAGACCTCATTTTTATTGGATGCTTCCCAGATAATCAGTCCTATTTTGCTTTAAGGGTGAAGACCATGGATGAAAATATTGGTAATGGTTGTGAAACATTAGTATTTGACACATCGAACAATACATACTAATATTGAATATATTGGTAAAAAAACGATATCTAAGAATAATAAAATAACATGTAAATATCGTCTATATTAGTCAATATTTTGGCCAAATATTTGGTATATAGACCAATATTTTGAAAATCGGATGATATACAACGATATATCGCAAATACAGAAACATATCATAATTTTGCTACTATATTGGGAAATAACGGTATCAGAAGACCCAATATCGATATATATCAGCCAATATCTTCATCCATACTGAAGACCAATAGACTTCTTCCATTGGAAGTATATATAGGACTGGATGTAAGGGTGCAGATAAAGAAGCCATGCACCCTTTCTACTAGACCACTCTAAATCTCATTTCTCCCATACCATTGTAATTAACAATCAAATAGCAATAACTCCAACCATTCCAGAGCCTAACTAAAAAGAAAAACTCTACTTACTATCATCCCTCATTCAATAGAAGCTTCCAATCTCAGTTTACTAAAACTATTTTTTACAAGAAAAAAGGAGCCTTCTAACCAGGCAGAGGGATAGCATTTCAATTCCACCTTAAACAAATTAGACGATCTACTTGCATTGAATTATGTCCTTCCATCACTGCTCATGTTTAACCTTAGAATGTTGACTTTTGAACTTTAACCTGGTCCGCTTGACAAGAATTGTCTATGATCCACCCCAAACTTGTCACCCAAGAACAAGTTCTATTAGAATGGAACTTTTTCTATGTATGGCTCCAATGTGCGAAAAAGCAACCTGCCAGTCCTAAGTCTCCCCTAACAAAGTACAAAAAGCTACTGTTGCTCCTAGATTTGGAAGTTCTATGTCATTCATAGAAGGCGCCAGAAGGACTTGACTCAACAAGTGTTAATAGAAGTGGGCTGAAAAGTGATTTGCAAGCATTAATTCCGCTTGCGAGCCTAAGTATCTTCACTATTTTGCCTCTGTTTCTGCCTTACTATTCTGCATTGAAGAAACCTTGTCTCATCATTGCGGTGATTTCGGCATAGGAAGTCTCACCAATTGATACAGCACAAGATTCAAGGATGACCGACTCCTCTTTCACAGATTCGGACTAGTGATATATTATTGTTGAAGGGTCAAGGTAAGGCCTTTTTTTTGCCATAATAAAAAACAGATTTCTATTTTAGTAATGGAAGTTTGCATAAAAAGGCAGCGGTCCCAGGCTTAAAAGAAAGGGTGTACATTCTTCTGATCCACATCCTCACACGCACACACTCATGGACCCTTCCAATGTAGCAGAAAAAATGTTGAGTAGTCCTCTTTCTCTCTCTATGTTTTTCTATAGTTTCTCTCTAAGGTTGTACATTCTTCTGATCCACATCCTCACACGCACACACTCATGGACCCTTCCAATGTAG
>JAODPA010138136.1:0-16131 GCA_025585075.1 Nepenthes mirabilis
TTATATCATATTTATCCTTTTTTACTATTTATGAGTTGTTGAATTGCTCCTTAGTTTTTGATGCGTCTTGGATCCAAGTTTCGAATAAATTTGGGTCAAATCGGTTATCTGAATCCGACTCCATCTACTAAGTCTGGATCCCATACACCATAACTATGAACAAGAGGTCAGGTAACGATAGAAATTTATTCCACCATAAACATTCCGATGCTCAAATCAGTAAGTAGCATTTGAATTAAGAAGGTGAAAGTAAAGAATGTAAAAAAATGTAAAGAGTGTTTGAGATGAGTGAGTGCACTCATTGAGAGAGATTTTGTTGGCTCGTGAGGAGCACTAGCTCTAAACACTGTGTTCGTTGGGAACGTAGTGGCAAAGAGAGAGAAAGAGAGCATTCGTCGAGTGAGTTCAAGCATGTGAGCTTTTTGTGGGCCAATGAATGTGTACCTTGGAGTGAGGAGTCCATGACCTTTTATAAACACTGCTTTTGGTTGTCTTTCTTGTGTAGAAGGGTTTGATTATCGTACTCTATTAAGATTGCTACCTTTTCTGGTGTGAAACTTTTTTTGTAGTAACGGTCGCTGAATTGATTACTTTTCTTCTACGTTCTGTAATCATTAGGGTTTCTAGCATATAGGGAAAGGATTCTGGCACCTTCTTTTAAGGATGCGTGTTGAATCTGCTGATGACCATTGCCATTGAGATTGTCTTCTATGAAGAACGCTAAATCAAAGGAGAAGACCGTTACTGGTCGAGGATGGTCACGTGGACCAAACTGGGCTTGGCCTACTTGAGGCCGTGTCTACAGACGGCCAACTGGCAATACTTTCGGTCAATAAAAGCGTTAACCATCTTACATAATTTAGGTCAACAGAAGCGTTAACCATCTTAGACCCAAACGGGCCGTCCTATTCTTGGGCTTCTCCTGTCTCATTAGCCTTTCGACCGGTCAACAACAAGCATTGACGGTCTAAGCGCTAATGGGCCGTTATGGATCTGGCACGTTCCTCCTTCTTGAGCTAGCCCACTCTGGCGTACCCATCACTAGCCCCCCATACTTATGGCCTGGGACTCCAACCTCTAACATGTTCAAGATAGGACATGGGTGGCTGGGTTACCTGTTTGAGGTGGCCTAGCGATAATTCTTAATTTGTTGATCATGTTGCGTACAGCTATTGGCCGTAAGGTGAAGATTCGGAGAGCTGGCCTAGCGAAGCGTTGACCAAATTCGTTAACTATCCAGGCCAAAATCCGGAAAATAGTTGAAGAAAGTGTTGACCGAATTTATTGACCGTCTAAGTAAGAATCCGAAAAACTTCTAGGAAAGTATTGACCGGATTTGTTGACTAACCATGATGAAATTCAAAGAATAGCTGAAGAAAGTGTTGACCAAATTTGTTGACTGTTTGAGCCAAAATTCGAAGAACAATTAAAGAAAGTGTTAACCGAATTTGTTGACCATCTGAGCTAAAATTTAGAGAACAGCTGAAGGAAGTGAGAGTTGAAATGACGCGCTATTATGCCACGGCCTGTTAGTCAAAAAGTTAGCCATGTGTCTGCGTGCAATGAATTTGGGATCCCGACAATTAATACGCCAGAGGATCTAATTTGATTGCATCCATTTAGGAAGTGACACATGTCAGCAATGAAGGGCACATGTTTATGAGACGTTCACCTTCTCCGGCGTTCACACTCCTTCAAGTGGTTCAACCGTTGCTTTTTAAACTTCACACGCCTTCCTTCAACTTTCCTTCCTGAAAAATTCTAAGTGTTGTGCCATATTCCTTCTCACTTCCATTCCCTTGGCTTCGTCTATAATGTAAATCACTTCTGTGCTCACACCTGGTGAGGTTAGAGAGTTATATATGGAGTTTAACATTCCACGGAAGATCATTTTGGTGATACTCGACGAGTTAGACTAGGCTTGTTTCCCTCCTGGGGGTTGCATCACTGTATACGAGGCTCATTTGAAGAATAGGCTTCGTCTCGCAGTTCCTCGGGAACTTCTTGACATCCTCATTACTCTTCAGGTGCCTATCGCACGACTTCATACTAATGCCATGCGATATCTTTACTCTTCGTGCATCTTCATGCGCCGTCACTTTCGGATAATAATGATTGATGCCGTCAGGGTGATGTTTCGCTTTACACAGAGTGGGGACTGGATTTCTCTATCCCCTAGAGACCTTCCGATCAATGAGGCCATCTATGACTCGTTGAAGAATTGGAAGAATCGCTTCTTCTTCGTTCGCGTCACTGAAACGTGGCCTTGTCTCGGATTGGGGCAAGGTTCCAAATGCCTTCACCGAAACACCGAAGAAGGCAAAGATTGTCGCTATGGCAAAGCTGTTGGAGCTGTGAGGGAGAGCGCTGACGAGGTTAGGAGAGACCACTTGATTTCTCGAGAGGAAACCAAAATAGCATATTGGGGACCTCCCTCTCCAGTCCAGAAGTTCAGGATTCCGCCGTCGGTTGCTTCGCAGAGGAAGAGGAAGGCCGGAGCTATAATCGTTGGTGATGCCGATGCACCATCTCCTGTCCCTGCTCCCACCAGTCCAAGACAAAAGAGGGCTGCAATGGTGGAACCTTTTTCGTCATCCTCTTGGCTAGATTACGTGGCCGCTAGGCGCCTTGCAGGAGTGGGTGGCTGCTCAGGAGTCGGAACTGAGTTAGGTCTAGAGGAGTATGATGCCATGTTGCACACCAGAACGAGTCGCATCGTTGTCTTGGCGCAGCTTACGTTGGCGGAGCTGGTGCTAGAGTAGTAACATGGGCCCGAGGAGCCGGTTTTCAAGCCATCGGTTGAGATGTTGGAGCTAGTTGGGGAGTTGTGAGCCAAGCTGCGGGAGCCATCTACTAAGCTGTTGGAGCCAGTTGTTGAGCCGCCAGTTGCGGAGTTGCAGACTGAGTTGCAAGAGCCAATTTTGGAGCCACACACTATGTCGAAGGAGCCAGCCACCAGAGAGTCTGTTGAGGCGATTTACCTTACGATGGAGTTGCCAGAGGAGTCTGCGGTGGAGGCCACTATTGTGCCTGTTCAGGAGATTGCTGCTTCCAATCCTCCGCCGCTTGGGCCAAGGTCTCGCAGCAGGCCAGTGAGGTCGGAGCGCAGAGTCTGGTAGGTAAATCTTCGCAACTCTCTTTCTCCTTTCCCTCTCCGTTGTTGTTACTTAACGTGTTTGGTCTTTGTAGGAGAAAAAAGTAGTTGGTGAAGTTAGCAATGTACTGCACCAAAGGGACTTGGTGATCTCTGATCGTGACCAAGAGATCGCATGGCTCGAGGAGGAGATGGAGCTGCTTAAGGTGAAGCATCTGGATGACACAGCCACCCTTCAGACCGTGGTGTCGAGACAGGAGGAGGAGAACACGGGGCTCAAGGAAGAGAATGCCAGGCTGAGAGAGGAAGCTGATCGGGAGGCAAGATGCATCGATCAGCACTCGGGACAGTTGACATCGTTGGAAAATGAGCTGGCAACTCGTATACATCCTAACAAGATCTCTTGGATGCTGTTGGCATGGGTATGGGAAGGTGTCAACCTCAGTCGTCGTATTGCATGGCTGATTGACCCTAATTTTTCAGTTAAATTTCTTGACCTAACAAATCGTTTTGCCCAACGTCGTGAGAACCTCATGGGACAATCCTGGAGTGATCAGGGGTCATCACCAACTCCTCCTAGGTGTTCCGCTCCCTTGTAGATTTTGTACTTCTGTTTTTAAAAATGTTGTAATTATGAAGGCGTATAATCAATAAAATAGTCTTTTTGCTAATATTCTGTCTTTGCCTTAGTAGTCGTTTCTCAATTATTGTTGCTGCATTGTCCGACCAACATAGTAAGCTGCGCGCGAGTTGGTCGTCTGCCTTTCTTGAGATGTTAGCAGTGCTCTCTGATGAACTTAAGTCCAGTAGAGGACATCAGGGTGGACCCTATTGTCAGGTCAAGCCTATTCTTTACTTATAAATAGAGGCTTAGCGGTGCCGCCCAAGTGTGAACTTAGGCGGGCAACTTTTGAACAGAGCGCTTCTACTCCTATCGACCGTCGTTAACCATCATGCCATCTCCTTGAGTAGGAGGTCATCACATGTGTCATTTAAGCCCCCTAAGATTTTGACCGTAAATGGGCCACTTGGATAACAAAGGTTTAATTCAACCGTTAAGAGGCCGCCTGGATAACCAGGGTTTAGTTATGACCGCGTGTGGGCCACTTGGATGACCAAGGTTTAATTTGACCGTTAATAGGCCACATGGATGGTTAAGGTTTAGTTACGACTACTCGTGCGCCGCCTAAATGATCAGGGTTTAGCTACGACCGCTTATAAGCTGTCTGGATGACCAAGGTTTAGTTACGAGCGGGTGAAAATTCACCCGACTTAGGGACTGTTTAGGTCATATAACCCTGCAAGTGGATAGACATGCATATGGAAAAGAAAAAGAACACAGTGCAAATGAGAAAGGAAAAATACATTCTTTTATTAATGATAAACAACATGTGCAAGTATATATATAGATGACCTACTTATGCCATTATTAGAAGTAGCACTTGAGGTGGACCGCGTTCCATGTCCATGGAATCAACTTGCTATTTTGGGTCCGGAATTTATATGCTCCATATTGTAGAACGACGGATACTAGAAAAGGGTCTTCCTAATTTGGAAAATGCTTATTCCGGTTGGTGGTCTTGCCTGTAACCTCGATGCTTCATAAGATCAAGTTTCCAATTTCGAAGTGCCGTGCTTTTACCTTATTGTTGTAATCGCATGTGACTCATTGTTGGTAGCCGCTGTCCCAATCTGGCAGTGTCACAGGCTTCCTCTAATAAGTCTAGGTATTTCTGGATTTTTTGAGAGTTACCTTGCGGGTGAAAAAACTCGACCCTACGACTTGGAAGCCCAATCTCAATCAAAATTACTTTCAAGTCCCATAGCAGAGATTTAAAGGCGTCTCACGAGTCGATTCCTTTATAGTCGTCCAGTAAAACAATAGGACGAAGGGCAGTTCATCGACTCAAGAATCCCCTACGTCCTCCAACTTAGTCTTCAAACCGTGGAATAGCGTACGGTATGTGACCTTTACCCATCTATTGGATTGTGGGTACGCCACTGAAATGTGGATTAGTCTGATACATAACTTGGTGTAATACTTGGTGAAGTATTTTTCAAAGAATTGGGTTCTGTTATCAGTCACTATAACCTTAGGAATGCCAAATCTACTAATCATGCTCTAGCGGACGAATTCTAAAATGTTGTACTTGGTGATCTTGGTTAGTTGGACGATTTCGACCCACTTGGTGAAATAGTCGATGCCAGCGATAATGAACTTTCTTTGCCCAATAGCAATGGAAAATGAGTTGAAAATATCGATCCCCCATTGCGCGAAAGGCCAATGAGCTTGATGAGTCTTCAATTCAGCGAGCGGTTGACGATAATGACTACCGTGGAGTTGGTAATTTTTGCGCTTCTTCATGAAGTCAAGGACATCTTTCTTCCTTGTTGGCCAGTAATATCCCTGGCGCATGATGTTGAATGTTAGATTTTTGCTGCCGAAATATGATTCGTAGATCTCAGGGTGGATTTCACTCAAAACGTAGTCTGGCTCCTTGGAGTTAAGCACTGGAAGTATGGGGTCAAATAGCCACGACGATATAGCCGTCCATCGACTATGGTATACCAACCGGCCATCTTCTTGACCCGCTTGACTTCGTCCGTATTGTCTGGCAGTGTTCTGTTTATGAGGTATCTATGGTAAGGCGTCATTCAGCTTTCTGTGTCGGAGATTTGTATTGCTTCCTACTCCTTCGTGCTGTGAGTGCTCATGACCTCCCGCACGTCCCTCAAATACTGTTCTGGATTTTCAGTCGCTGCTAACCTTGCGAGTTGGTTGACCTTCCAATTTTCAGTTTTGGGGACGTGGACCAAGTCCAACTTATCAAATCTCCGGATGGCATCCTTCACCTCAACCAAGTATTTAGCTAAGTGAGGGTTGCACGCCTCGAAACTCCCATTTATCTGGTTTACGACCAGCTCAGAATCACTGTAAATGGTTAGTCGTCTAGTGGAGCACTCTTTTGCTAGTCTTAACCCAACTAATAGGGTTTCGTACTCGACAACATTATTGGAAGTCAAAAAGTCGAGTCTAATGGAGTACCTCACCTTAAACTCATCAATGGTCCTCAGGACCACTCCGACACCACTGCCTGAATCCGTAGATGATCCATCTACGTTAAGAACCCATTCTGACTCTTTTCCATGTAGTCCTGCGTCCTCAGTGGGCTATTCATCAAGAATTGGTGTCGTAATCTCGATGATGAAGTCGGCCAAAGCCTACCCCTTGATGGCTGGACTAGGCTAGAATTTAATGTCGAACTCTCCCAATTCGTTAGCACACTTTACCAGCCATCTGAAAATATTGAATTTCTGCAGAATACTCTTTAGAGGTTGGTCGGTCAGAACTACCACGCGATGAGCCTGGAAGTAAGGCCTCAATTTTCGGGCAGAGAAGATAAGTGCCAAGGCTCACTTCTCTGCGCGTGGGTAGCTCGTCTCTACACTGCGCAATGTCTTACTCACATAGTAGACCGGCTGCTGAGAGTCAGAGTCTTGGCATATGAGGACAGAGTTGAGAGCCACCTCCGACATGGTTAGGTAGAGGCATAACTCCTCTCTGTCCTTAGGTGACGTCAGCAACGATGGACTCGTCGGGTACTGTTTCGATTCGTTGAAGGTTGCTTGGTATTCTACAGTCCACTGGAATTCATTTGCTTCTGTCCCCCTCAGCGCCTTGAAGAAAGGCTGGTACTTGTCCCTTGACTTGGCCAAGAAACGGGACAAGGCTGCCAGTCATTCAATTAGCCTTTGGACATCATTGACACTTTGCAGCTGGGTCATGTTCGTGAGGGTCTTGATCTTCTCCGGGTTTGCCTCGATTTCTCATTGAGAGATGATGAAACCCAAGAACTTTTCTGAGGATACTCCGAAGAAGCACTTAGAAGGATTCAACTTTATTTGATGTGCGCGGAGTACCTTGAAGGATTCAGCAAAATTGCTAATATGGTCATTGATGGTCTTACTCTTAACAAGTGTGTCGTCGACATATATCTTCATATTGTAGACGATCTGCCCTTTGAACATCTTGTTCACGAGCCGCTGGTAAGTGGCACCCGCGTTCTTTAGATCAAAGGGCACCACCTTATAGTAGTAAGTGCCTTGATCTGTGTCATGAACGAAGTGCATGCCTCATCCCATGGGCTCATTCGGATCTGATTATAGCCCAAGTATGCGTCCATGAAACTCGGCAGCTCGTGTCCGGATGTTGAATCCACCAATAGGTCAATCCTGAATAAATGAAAGCTATTTTTTGGGTAGGCTTCATTAATGTCGGTGAAATTGACGCACATTTGTCATTTTTCATTACTTTTCTTTATCAGGATGATGTTGAAGAACCAATCCGGGTACTGAACTTCTCTAATGAAGTCGGCGTCTAGCCATTTTTTTACCTCCTCCCATAGGGCGATTAATTTCTCCACAAAGTGGTTCCTCCATTTCTACCTGATGGGCTTGCGGTCGGGATTGAGACTCAATTTATGGACCATTATTCCTGTAACGTCTCCGAAAATCTGCTTGTAAATATTGTCTACTTTGCCACACAGTCACACGATTTTATTCCAGGCAGACGGCCTCTACCGTCCCCAAAACGCGTCCACAAGGGAGAGGTATCCACGCCTTTATAAAACACGCTTTGTTCCCCTCCCCATCCAATGTGGGACCTCACAATCCACCTCCCTTGTGAGCCCAGCGTCCGTGTTGGCACACCGAACCGGGCCCGATCTCTGATACCATTTGTAACGTCTACGGACACCCACTTGAGAATATTGTCCGCTTTACCATACAGGCACACAATTTTGTTCCTAACAGACGGCCTCCACCGCCCCCAAAACGCATCCGTAAGAGAGAGGTATCAACGCCTTTATAAAGCACGCTTCGTTTCCCTCCCCATCCGATGTGAGACCTCACAATCCACCCAACCTTTGGGGCCCAGCGTCCACGCTAGCACACACGGCCTAGGTCCCGTCTCTGATACCATTTGTAACGTCTACAGGCACCCACTTGTAGATATTGTCCGCTTTGTGTCCAACCCGCACGGTTTTGTTCTTGGTAGGCCCACGGCCCCTAAAACGCGTCTACAAGGGAAGGATCTCCACTCCTGTATAAGAGCATGCTTCGTTTCCCCTCCAACCGATGTGGGACCTCACAGTCCACTAACCCTTTGGGGTCTAGCGTCCTCGCTAGCACACACGCTCGGGTCCCATCTCTGATACCATCTGTAAGGTCCCAAGTGGGGAACGAAGCGTGCTCGTATAGAGGCATAGAGACCCTTCTCTTGTAGACGTATTTTGGGGGTCGTGGGCCTGCCAGGAACAAAATCGTGCGGGTTGGGGACAAAGCGGACAATATCTACAAGCGGGTGCCTGAAGACGTTATAACTGGTGCCCGTCCAAGGGACGATCCGATTAGAAGTCACCCTAGGAACATACTCAAAAATGGCAAGTCGTACACTTACCTTCTTAGTAGTCAACTTACCCTCTGTATACAACGCTATACTGGTCTGGTCATGCCTAACAGGGTTCAGGGCCGTCACTTTAATACCACACCTCAAAATAAAATTTTCAACGCTATACGGTGTGGGCAAAGTGCTGGGTAACCAAGTCATCGGGCGAACATGCTATATGTCCCAAATTACTCCTAACGACAGCACCAGAGCGGTGGATGAACTTGACCATCGAGACGAAAAGACCTTGCAACAGGCGCAGTCCGGTGAGGCAATCGACTTAGTCTCACTGAATCTGGAGGATCCAGAAAAGTGCGTACGAATTAGCGGCTCACTCAGCGGTGCACTGCGCGACAAGCTGATTACGTTCCTATGACAGAATGCCGACATCTTTGCATGGACTCCCACTGACATGCCAGGGATTCCAGCCCAGGTAATTATCCACGAGCTGGACCTCGACCCGGACTAAAAGCCGACAGGCAGAATCAGAGAAATTACTGGGTAGAAAAATTGATCGCTATCCGGGAGGAAGTAAAGAAACTGCTAGACGCCGGATTCATCAGAGAAGTCTAGTATCCCGATTGGCTCTCCAACATAGTCCTGATAAAGAAGAGTAGTGGGAAGTGACGAATGTGCGTCGATTTCACCGATGTTAACAAAGCCCGCCCAAAAGATAGTTTTCCTTTACCCAAGATTGACCTGCTGGTGGACTCGACATCCGGATATGAGCTGTTGAGTATCATGGATGCCTATTAGGGCTATGACCAGATTCGGATGAGCCCGGAGGACGAAGAGCATACCTCGTTTATGACGAACCAGGAGACTTACTGTTATAAGGTAATGCCCTTTGGACTGAAGAACGTAGGAGCCACCTGTCAACGGCTGGTAAACAAAATATTTGAGAAACAGATCGGCCGCAATATAAAATTCTATGTTGACGACATGCTCGTCAAGAGTATAACCACTGACGACCATATCCACGATCTGGCAGAGTCGTTTGGGATGTTTCGTGAGTATCAAATGAAGCTGAATTTGGCTAAGTGCGTCTTCAAGGAAGCCTCGAAAAAATTCTTGGGTTTCATCGTCTCCCAATGAGGGATTGAGGAAAACCTAGAGAAAATCAAGGCCCTCGCGTACATGGCGCCCCCACGAAGCATCAGGGATGTCCAGCAACTGACTGAACGATTTACAGCCTTGTCCCGCTTCCTAGCGAAGTCTGGTGACAAGTATCAGCCATTCTTCAGGGCTCTAAGGGGAACAAAATCAAACGGGTTCCAATGGATGGCAGATTTCTAGGCGGCCTTCAATGAGTTGAAGTAATATCTGGTTAGCCCGCCGTTACTAACGTCACCCAAGGTCGGAGATGAGCTGTACCTCTACTTGGCAGTGTCAAAAGTGTCCCTCAGCTCCATCCTCGTACGCAAGGACTTCGATACCCAACGGCCCAAAGACGCGCTACCCACGCACAGAAAAGTTTGCCTTAGCTCTCATATTCTCCGCACAAAAACTAAGGCTCTACTTTCAGGCATACCGTATCATAATTCTCACCGACCAGCCTCTAAAGAGTATTCTCCAAAAACCTGATGTTTCTGGACGATTGGTAAAGTGAGCTACTGAATTGGGTGAGTTCAATATCGAGTTCTGACCCAAGCCTGCCATAAAAGTACAGGCTTTGATCGATTTTATTGTCGAGACTACGACCCCAGTTCTCGAAGAGCAACCCCCAAAGAACACGAAACAACACGTGGAAGCTCCAGAATGGGTACTCCACATAGACGGTTCATCTAATGACAGGTAGTGGAGCTGGGGTGGTCCTCACGACCCCTGACGGGTTTGAGGTGAAGTACTCCCTTAAACTCGACTTTCCGGCCACCAATAACATTGTCGAATACGAAGCCCTATTAGCCGGGTTAAGGTTAGGGAAAGAGTGCTTAGCCAAACGACTGACTGTTTACAGCGACTTCGAGCTAATCGTCAACCATGTTAATGGGAGTTTCGAGATGAGCAACCCACACATGGTCAAGTACTTGACCAAGGCAAGGGAGACCACCCGCAGTTTCAACAAGCTAACCCTAATCCATGTTCCCAGAACTGAAAATTGGAAAGCCGATCAGCTGGCCAGAGCGGCGGCGGCTAAAAATCTAGAATAGTACTCGAGGGACATGTGGGAGGTCCTAAACGCTCCCAGTATAGAGAAACAGGAGGCAATGTAGATCTCCGGGATGAAAAACTAGATGACACACTACCTGAGGTACCTAGCGGACAAAACATTGCCAAAAGACGCAGAGGAAGCCAGGCAGATAAAGAGAACGGCCGGTTGGTACACCATAGTCGACGGGTAATTATATTGTCGCGGCTACTCGACTCTGTACCTCCGGTGCCTAACCCCTGAAGAGGCTGACTACGTCTTGAGCGAAGTGCACCTTGGGATTTACAGATTGCATATCGGCGGCAAAAACCTAGCATTCAAGATCATGTGACAAGGCTACTATTAGCTCTCGATGAAAAAGAATGCACTCGAGTTTGTAAAGAAGTGCGAAAGCTGTCAGTTTCACAGTAACCTTCGCCACTAGCCGTCCGCCAAGCTAAAATCCCTTCAGGCGCCATGGCCCTTCGCGTAATGAGGGCTCGACATTCTAGGCCCATTTTCCATCGCAATTGGGCAAAGAAAGTTCATCGGAGTAGGCATCAACTACTTCACAAAGTGGATCGAGGCTGTCCCGCTGGCTAGGATCACAGAACACAACGCTCTTAAGTTCGTTCGCCAGAATATCATCAGCAGATTTAGCGTTCCAGAAGTCAAAGTAATTGACAACGGGACTCAATTCTCGAGAAAATGCTTCACCAAGTATTGCACCAACATTGGGACTAGGCTGGTACACACTTCGGTGGCATACCCCCAAGCGAATGGACAGGTGGATGTCACAAACCAAACGCTACTCCACAGGCTTAAAACCAAGGTAGAGGACGCAGGGGGCTCCTGGGTAGATGAGTTCACCTTAGTTTTCTGGTCTTACCGGACAACTCCAAAAGAACCAATGTGTGAGACACCCTTCAGCCTCTGCTACAGGACTGAAGCGATGATCCCGATCAAAATCGGGCTTTCAAGTTTTAGGGTGGAATCTTTTGACTCGCAGGGTAACTCTCAGAAAATCCGGAAATACCTAGACTTGCTAAAAGAAGCTCGCGATGCCGCTAGAATACGAATAGCAGCCTACCAACGCTGAATCACCCACTACTACAACAAGAAGGTAAAAGCGCGGCAGTTCAATATCGGAGACTTGGTCTTACAAAGCATCAAGGCAGCAAGAAAGGTGGCCGGCCAGAATAAGCTCTCTCTGAATTAGGAAGGGCCTTTTTTTGACTCCACCGTCCTACGAAACGGGGCATACAAGCTCCGAAACCAGGACAAAAAGTTGGTCTCACGGACGTGGAACGCGATCCACCTCAAACGCTACTTCCAATAAGGACCGAGGTAAGTAGTCTGCATAATTGTATGTAATCATTTGTATGCGCGTTTCAATTAGTGAAACAAGTATTCCCTTTATCATGTTGTGTTTCTTTTCTTTGGTGTGCATATATGTGTGATTCTTGTTGTAGGTTCAAACGACATAAGTTGCCCCTAAGTCGGGAGGGTCTTCACCATCTCATTACTAAACCATGGTCATTCAGGTGATCCATGAGTGGTCGTATCTAAACCCTGGTCATCCAGGCAACCCATAAGCGGTCATACATGAACATCGGTCATCCGAGCAGCCAATAGCTGGCCAAACTTAAACTCTGGTCATCCAAGCGGCCCATGAGTGGTCGTATCTAAACCTTGGTCATCCAAGTAGCCCATTAGTGGTCAAAAATCTTAGGGGTTAGCATGGCACATGCGAAAACCTCCTTCATGTGGAGATAGCGTGATCAGTCAACGATGGTCGACCGGAGAAAAACGCTCCACAAAAGCTGGCCGCTCAAGTCTGTACTTGGGTAGTGCCACCAAGCTTTACTTACGGGTGAATACTAGGCCGGCTTAACACAAGTGACAGCTTAGAGAACGCACTTAAGGACTCCATTCTTTTGAAAACACCATAAACGCCCAAAACAAGGCGAGCAGCCAACACACAGGAAGCCCGCCCAGTTGGCTGCCTAAAACAGCGAAGGAACAAAATACAAACAAAAAGCAGCTATAAAAAAGCAAAAACATGTGACGTGTACAAAGTTGCTCGTATTACTTCTTATGGTGAAGTACATTTACATAATCGTACCAAAAAAACTACAATCACCAAAAACTGAAGGGGCAGTGGTGGCCCTTGTCTGTCCCGTGGCTCCCCCACGAGGTTGTCACGGTGCTATGCTAACCGGTTTGACAAGTTGAAGAGATCCATGGGAAAGTCAGGATTAACCAGCCGCACAATACACCGACTAATATTGATCCCTTTCCACAATCGCGACAGCATCATGTCCGCGACCTCATGAGGACGAATGTGGAGGCTTAGATCGTTCTCCAGGGTGGTCATTTGCCCTGCAAGCTAATCGAGGTGCCCCTTAACCCGCTCGTTTTCCTCCTTCAGACGAGCATTCTTCGCCTTCAAGCTCTCGTTCTCCGCCTCCATGCCTGCCAAGATAGACTCCAGGGCAGCCGCGTCCTCTCGATGCTCCGCCCCCAGAGTCTCTAGCTTAGAATCCAGCCATGTGATCTCCGTGTCCCAATTGGAGATCACCCGGTCTCTCTCCCTAAGCGCCTTGGCAACTGCACCAGTGACCTTATCAGCATGCACACAAAAAATAGGGGAGTTAGAAAAGGCGAACTTAAAGATAAGACAGATAACAGAATTTATACCTTCCAAATTCTTCGTGTTGGCCTATCTGGTCTAGCATGCAGACCCGGCACCAAAGGCGGTGAGTAAGGAATAGGGCCCTTGTGGGCAGGGCTGGCAGCGACCTCCACCAAGAGCTCTTCCAACGGCTCCTCTGAAATATCCTCCATTCTGGCTGGCTCCTCGGGAATAGTAGGAGGCTCCAAAATCGTCTCCTGCTACTCAATCGATAGTTCCACAGCAGGTGATCCAACAGACAACTCCTGCAACCCAAGCACTCCAATAGATGGATCCGGAGTCGACCCCACCAGCGCAGGCTGCGCAAGAACAACACCGCCACTCGCCCTGGCATTCAACATGGTGTCATAGGCCTCTAAAACCAGTTCCTCTTCAATCCCAAAAGTGGCGCCTACACCCACAAAGCGTCTAACAGAGAGATAGTCTGGCCCTGAGGATGACGAAGAAGGCGCCACCGAGGCCGCCTTCATTTGCCTTGGATTAGAGGGACTGGTATTAGACGAGTGAGGGCTTATGATAAAGCCCTTTTTTTCTTCTTCCCCCGCAGGACCTCTGGCGGTGGGACCTTAAATTTCTGGACAGGAGAGGGAGACCCCCACTTGGCATTCTTAGCCTCAACACGGGAGACCAAGTGGTCTCTCCGGAAATCCCAAGGTGATTCTCGATAAGTTTGACCAACCAAGACAGGGACACCGTCTCAGCCTCAGAACGCGCCCCCGTATACACGTCAGGCACCTGGCCCCATTCCCTAGCTAAGGGCCAGGACTCACCCACGCTAATGAAGAAGAACCGGTTCTTCCAATTCTTCAGAGTGTCGTATATGACGGTACTTATCCTAAGACCGCCGCGTGAGGATAGAGAAATCTACTCTGCTCCCTAATTAAGCTGAAAGAGCCCTCTAACAATCGATATCGTCAGCAGCCTCGAGTGCTGACGGAGGAATATATAGAGGGAGCACAGATATCGGATGGCGTTGGCATGGAACTGTGTAATGGGGATCCAAAGCGCCTAAAAGATCGACATTAACTTATCGGGAATCGGAAGATGAAGCCCACTTCTCAAATGGGCTTCGACATGGTCACAAAGCCCACAGGTGGCAAGAAAGCCCTGTCCTCCTTACCAGGACCATGGAAGGCAATCTCCTTTGGGATATTATACTCTACGTACAATACCTTCACATCGTTTTCTCTCAAGATGGAGGCAATATTGGCAATGGAGGCCATGGTCAGAAAATCAACTAGGGTATTTTCTCTTTCACTCCTACGGGTTAAGGAAGACGAAAAATCAAAGAAAGGCATACGAAAATTTAAAATGAAACGAACGAGCAACTTAAAAGCCAGTGTGAACACAAAACTGCCTCGAAAGATGCGCCATCATTACCGCCACGTGTCACTTCCCAAAAGGGAGCCATCGAATCAGATCCTTCGGCTCATTAAATACCGGGATCCTGAATATACCGCATGAAGACAAGTGGCACATCTTTTCTGACAGGATGACTAATGGCCAACGCTTCCTTCTCCAAGTTACCCGAAAATTTTCTAAAAACTGTCAACAAATTCGGTCAATATTTTAGAAGTATGCGAGGCTCATCTTCATACGATCAATGACTCCGTCACCGTCAGCAAAAGACAAACGCATCCCATCATGAACATACCAGAAGCCAGAATCTAGACTACCGGCATGGGGGGCTAGTGATGGGTAAGCCCATAGCAGGTTGGCTCAATAAGAAAAACGGTCCAAAATCCAAGAAAGCTCAGATGCGGGTTCGAATGGTCAACGCTAACGTTGACCGTGTGGAGGGCCAACTAGGCGGCCAACACGCTCCCTCAAGGCGGTCAACATCTCTGTTGACTGGAAGCACTATAGTAGCAAACCGAGAAAAGATAAAAACCTTATATTTGCAAGGCTCAATTTGACAGACGTTTCTGTACACGACAAGCAACGGTCCCTTTTTCTGATTTCGCGCCTTCCTTAAAGCCAATCTCCACTAAAGAGGGCATCAATAAATTCGACGTCTTTCCCATGACGGAGGCGCCAGATTCTCTCTTCCTACCTACAATGAACTCTAATGGTAATAGAAGCGCAAAAGAAAGGCTAATAATATGGAGAGCCGTTATCCGCTCAGAAAGGAAACGATCTCAGCAAAATGCACTAGTAAAGCCTTCCTACTTAAGGAAAGCCGCCCAACACGATGCAGGGATCGCGCCTTCTTACTCAAGGGAGGTCACCCTGCCCACCATCTATATAACCCCACAGAGTCTCCATTCTAAGAAGGAGAAGAAAAAAAAGAAAACACAGAAAACTACGATGGAGAATCCCTGAGTATACTAACGCTCACTCCTAATCACACAATCGCTTACTACAATAATCCCACACCAAGTCTTCAGATTCCAGAGACTTCACCCACTCCTCGAGCTCCGTCCTTCAAAGCGTCCACGCTTATAGGACTTAGCTTCCCGCTTGTTCCCCGTGAACATTGAGTCAGGAAACTACGCTCTCGATGAGCCGCAGGAACGTCTATTACATTAGCGAACACTCCTTCCTACCTCAATCTCCCCCTCTATCTCAACTCTCATTTCCAGTTACCTTTTTATAATTTGAAGGCTTATTGTTGATTTGAGCGTCGAAATGTCTTCGGTGAGATAACATCCCGCCGACACCTGACCTCTTATTTGTTGTTGTAGTGTGCAAGATCTAGACTCGGTGAACGAAGTCGGATCCAGATGTCCCATTCAACCCGAATCTGTTCGGAATCGGATTTAAATATG
>JAODPA010138147.1:0-16130 GCA_025585075.1 Nepenthes mirabilis
GAATCTTCGGTTTTTTTCCTGAAATGATATTAAATCGGAACTCTTTTTTTTGTTTTTTTTTGGTAAGTAAATCGGAACTCTAATATGCGTTCCTTAGAGCTGTCGTTCTGCGAACTAGCGCCGTCGATTATGGCTTCCCTCACTAGGGATTCACCGGCGGTGCGACGGCTCAACTTCTCACCTTCCCATGCAAATCAAGCTGAAGATGAAGCGTGGAAGAAGCATACTGATTGCGTCTTTTTTCTCGCGTCCCCTTTGACCTGCAAGAAGGTTCGTCTTCTTCATAGTTCCATGGATCTCTCGTGTTTGAGGATTCTAGATTTTACAAGTGGCGATTAGATGCAAATTTTATAATTGGGTTGTTGATTCTGGTCTTCAACTTAGTACTTTTTGATAGGGGCTATCGTGGTGTTAATTTTCTTAACTTATTGAATGCTAGGGTTTCAAATTTGATTATTATGTCCGTAGAGAAATTTGAGAGATGCAATGCCTGCTTCTGATTCTCGGATGATGATTTTAAAACTAAAAAAAGTGAACATAGTTTTTTTTTCTCTACTAAATATTAGCCTGCATTTAATATTTAATCTAATATTAAAAATTTTGAAGCTTTAAATTAAGCTAGAGATGGAGCCTCCGTGCTGGAACAAAAGAAAGATCGGTCGGACATGAAGGCACCAAACTTGTTGGGGCAAATGGCCACTCGGTCAGAATGCACTCAAACACTGCAGAAAAAGAAAGAAGAAGAATACACAGATTTTACGTGGAAACTCTTCTCAAACAAAAGGGAAAAACCACGGGACATTTAGTCCATACAGCTCTGCAGCAGCTCTACGCCGGTTTTGTCCTGTAAAATGTCGTGCCTTGCAGAAAACGGCTTTGCAGATCGTGCTTTCCCACAAATGGCACCCACTTTGTAAATACTGCGCATATTCCTCACAGATCTCGCATGCTCATTAAATCTTTTGAGCTAGCTTCCACGTGTGCTTTCTGAGTTCCAATTCTCGGGCCTTCAATGATGCCTCCAGACATTGCCCATGAACCTCAGACCTTAACTGATGACCTAGGGCGTTATTCATAGTCCTCATCATTAATTGATGTTCTCGGTTTTCACGTCTTGCAGCAGATGTACATCATTGGAGTCCTCGTGCCTTCATCAAAGATATTGGACTCAAGTGCTGCTTACAAGTCTTTGGAATTATACTGCATAGAGTTTTTGGTTGCGCAGGACCAAGTCATTGGACCCATAACACCTCCACATGGCAGTGACTAACAAATTTCCCTTCACGACCGTGTGGGAACTGAATCAGTTAAGCCAGCAATGTTACAGCAAGTTTCAAACTTTCCCTTGAGCAAAACTTTGGTCATCATATCTGACCCGTCTTCATCCGATCAGACCTTCTTTACTGACAGCCACCCTTTATCGCTAACATTTCTCACCCAATAATATCGAACGTCAATGTGCTTCGATCCGAATGGAATGAGGAGTTTCTGCACAAGTGCATGGCACTTTGGCTGTCACAGATCACCACATACTTTTCTTGCCTCAAGCCCAACTCTTGTATAAACCTTTTCATCCACAATAACTCTTTGCTGGCCTCGGTCACTACAATGAACTTACCCTCCTTAGTGAATAGAGCAATACACTTCTGCAGCTTGGATTGCCAGGAGATTGCTCCTCCTCCAAACTTGACCGAGTTCCTTGCGGTGGATTTTCGAAAGTCAATATTTCCGGCCATGTTCGCGTTCATGTAGCTGACTAATTGGAGCTTCTCTTCTTCATACCGCAGACACATTTTTTAAGTTCTCTGGAGATATCTCAGGATCCACTGCACAACAGACCAATGCTCCTTTCCAGTGTTTGAGAGGAATTTGCTAATGATGCCACAGCATGCGTAATGTTCGGCATTGTGCACACAGCTGCATACATCAAACTACCAACGGCTGACGAATAAGGTATACCTCTCATGCGAGCTTTCTCTGCATCCGAGGACGGACATTGCTTCCTACTTAACCTGAAGTGGTTGACCAGTGTGGTGCTCACTGGTTTGGATTGTTTCATATCGAACCGTTGGAGTATTTTCTCAATGTAGCTCTCTTGGGATAGCCAGAGCTTCTTGTTCTTCCAGTCGCGAAATATTCTGATCCCGAGAATCTGATCCGTTGGCCCCAAGTCCTTCATGGCAAATGACTGTCCCAGCTACTTTTTTAATTCCTTAATCCGAGTATTGTTTTATCCGATGATCAGTATGCCATCCATATAAAGGAGAAGGGCGACAAAGTCGTCCTCGGAAAATCTCTGCATAAAGATGCAGTGGTCAGAAGTAGTCTTTTAGTATCCTTGATTGACCATGATAGATTCAAACTTCTTGTACCACTGTCTTGGAGCCTGTTTTAGTCCGTACAAGCTCTTCCTCAGATGGCAAACTAGTCCTTTCTTCTCCTTGACCTCGAAGCCCTTAGATTGTTTCATGTAAATTTCTTCCTCAAGGTTTCCGTGGAGGAATGCTGTCCGGACATCCAGTTACTCTACATCCAAATTCAGAGTAGCTGCTAAACCAAGCATAATACGAACGGAGGACATTTTCACCACCGGCACAAAGATCTCACCAAAGTCCACGTCTTTGTGCTGATTAAAACCTTTTACTACCAACCGCGTCTTTTACCTTGTCTGTATTGTGTCCTCAGAAGACCCACTTATTCTTTAGGGCTCTCTTCCCTTAGGCAGTTCAGCTAATTCGTAAGTATGGTTTTCATGCAATGAAGCCATCTCATCATTCATTACTTCTAACCATTTTTTTTATGTGCTCTCTTCACAGCCTCGTCAAAATCTTCAGGATCATCGGCATCAATGAGTAGGACGTACTCACTAGATAACAGGCGGACTGACAGACGTCTTTCTGTCGAGGATCGTCGTACGGGAACCTCATCGGCCGATTGAGGAGTAACATTATCCTCATCTTCATTTGGTGCCGTGCCTGCTTCATTATCCTCCTCGGCCATTCCTAGACCGTTGTCGTCACACTGTGTCGGTCGGACAACATTAGTATCAGTGTTTATCCGACCGGCACCAAATAATGCATTCATCTCCTTTCTCATGTCCTCAATGGCCTCTTTTTCGATAAAAACTACGTCCCTTGATTGGACAAGCTTTTTCTCAAGTGGGTCATAAAGCCTGTACCTAAGTTCATCTTCGCCGTGGCCCAGAAAGACATATTGCTTTGCCTTTGGCTCAAGTTTAGTCCTCTTATCTTTCGGGACATGAACAAGAGCTTTACACCCAAATGTCCGAAGATGGTTATAGGAATGCTCCCTTCCAGTCCACATCTTCTATGGGACTTCACCATTTAGATGCTTATTGGGCGACCTATTGATAACATAGGTCACCGTCTTTAGGGTTTCAGCCCAAAAAGGTCCTAGGAGCTTTGCTTTGGACAGAAGGCACTTGACCCTCTCCATTAATGTGCGGTTCATCGGCCTGGCCACGCCATTTAATTGCGGCATCTTCGGAGACGTTCTTTGATGCCGGATGTTATAAGACCTACAGTAGGTATCAAATGCCCCAATATATTCTTCACCATTATCACTCCGGACGGCCCTCAGCTTCTTTCTCGTCTCACGTTCAATTAGAGTATGGAAATGCTCAAATATTCCGGAAACTTGGTCTTTAGATTTAAGTGGGAATACCTATAACTTTCTCGAGCAATCATCAATATACGAGACGAAGTATTGAGCTCCTCCAAAGGACTTCTCCTTGAACGGTCTGCAGACATCGGTGTGAACAAGCTCAAGTAACTCGGATTTTTTGAAGGATGAGTCTCCTCGGAGAGAGACTCTCCTTTGCTTTTTCGTCATGCAACGGGAGCAAGTCTTTAGTCCATCATCATTCATTTATTGGATGAGACCCTTCCTGCCAGGTGATTCATTCCTCTCTTACTTATGTGGCCTAACTTCCGGTGCCACAAGTCCGAGGACTCCATGTTGTTAGCAGTGTTAACCTCTCCAATCTCAACAGAGGCCTGCAACACATAAAGACCAGCAACACGTGTTAACGTCTTTCTCCCTCGGGCAACTATCAGAGACCCTCTAGTTAGTTTATAGGCCTCATCACAGAAGACGTTGCAAAAGCCAGCATCATCTAGTCTTCCAGTTGAGATGATATCCAGCGAATGTCAGGAACATGTCATACGTCCCTTAAGGACAGTCGTGTTCCATTATTGGTGACGAGAGACACGTCACCACGGCCAACAACTCTGAATGTCTCCATATTACCTTTCTTTAATACTCCAAAATCACCTGGAGTTTAAGATGTAAAGAGCTCCCTTTGAGATGTGACGTGGATGAATGCTCCAAAATTCACCACCCAGTCGGTCTCCTGCTCGGCCAAGTTTACAACGTCATTCGCTTCATAAATCAAAAGGAGATCACCTCCTATAACAATAGAGACCGAGGACTTTTCCTCACATCGTCCCTTTTCACCTTTCTCATTTTTTGCGTATTCACGTTTTCACTTATAACAATACCTTTTAATGTGTCCTTCTTTCCACAGTAATGACACTCCACATTTTGGAAACCGAGACTTACTCCGGCCATTTTCTCCAGACTTTAGACCGCGATCTTTACTCCTTCCTCGTGACTCTGTCACGAGTACCTCGAAGTGCTGAGAGGTTGATGTCCTTTGAGACTTTCGTCTCATCTTTTCATTCAACACAATTCCGTTGGCCATCTCCAGCGACACGATGCCATTAAGAGCTGTGTTGGCAATGGTGATTCTCATCACCTCCCAGGAGTCTGGTAGGGTTGCCAGGAGTTATAGACTTCGTCCTCGAATTTAATACCCATGCTACTCAGCCGGTCTATACATCCTTGGAATTCGTTTAAATGATCTACAACAGACGAGCCGTCCTTGTATTGAATATGCATTAACCTCATCAGGTGATAAATCTTGTTATTGCCAATTTTGGAGGCATAAAGTGTCTCAAACTTCTCCCACAACACCCTGGCATTCGTCTCACTTCTAATGTGGTTATACACATTGTCATCTACAAATTGCCGTATAAAACTGCACACCTGCATGTTCTCCAGCGTCCATTCCTCTTTCGATTTAGCCTCAAGCTTTTGAGTGGCGAACACCGAAAGATGTATTGATTTGACAAGCAGTAGATTGGACATCTTGCTATGCTAGGTGTCATAGTTGGTGCCGTTTCAGCAAATCGTCTTGCTCTCAACCTCCATCAGTAGCGTTCAACGAAGTCACCGGTTAAAGAGCCAGTCTTTGATACCACTTGTTGAAACAAAAGAAAGATTGATCGGACACAAAGGCACCAAACTTGTTGGGGCAAATGGCCGGTTGGTCAGAATGCACTCAAACACTGCAGAAGAAGAAAGAAGAAGAAGAACGCACAGATTTTACGTAGAAACCCTTCTCAAACGAAATGGAAAAATTACGGGACATTTAGTCCACAAGCAAATCCATTATGTGAGAATGGTTACATGAATCTCACGGCTACACAAGCCCTTGGGGCAAAGATGAAGAACAAAGCCCGAGAACACACTCAGTTTTTACTCACTACTCTTCTCTTCTCTTCTCTTCTCTCTCCCTTGAAAAAAAACTCTCGCACTCTCACTCTGTAATCCACACTCTCACAGACACAATACAATATATATATATGGGCTGTTGAAAGCAACGGCCAAGCCAACATGTAGGATATATGTACAGGCAACCGCCTGATGCACGTACAACTCTATAGCTGCTCTGCACCGGCTTTGTCTTGTAAAAGGTCGTGCCCCGCAAAAAATGGCTTTGCAGATCGTGCTTTCCCACAAACGGCGCCCACTCTGCAAAGACTGCACATATTCCTCACAGATCTCACGCGCTCAGTAAATCTTCTAAGCTGGCTTTTACGTGTGCTTTTTGAGTTCCAGTTCTCGGGCCTTCAATGATGCCTCTAGGCATTGCCCATGAACCTCGAACCTTAACCGATGACCTCGGGTGTTATTCATAGTCCTTATTATTAGTTGATGTCTTCGGTCTTCACGTCTCGCAGCAGATGTACATCACTAGAGTCCTCGTGTCTTCATTGAAGATCTCGGACTCAAGTGCTGCTTACAAGTCCTTGGAATTATACTGCACAGAGTTTTTGGTTGTGCAGGAACAAGTCCTCGGACCCATAACACCTTCACATGGCAGTGACCCCAACACTCTGGACTCCACTTATGCCTTCTGAATTGGTTTTTTTTTTTTTTTATTGGGAGCAAAAAATGATGGCTGTAGTTCTATATTGTAGTATGGATTTTCATTAGCATTTGTTTATATTATATTTTGTAGAATCTATGGAATTCTCGAGAGAAAAATGTTAGTTTTGGTTTATCAGTAACCCATGTGTTCTTAATTTGTATCATTTTTTGTTATCAGGGAAGTGAATGTGAATATCGTCATAGTGAATCTGCTTGGCTTAATTCGAGAGAGTGTTGGTACTGGCGCAATAGTGTTTGCTTGAATCCACAATGCCCATTTCGTCATCCTGTAAGTTTCTTGTTTTCTTGTTCTCTTGTCATTGCATTTGCAATTCTAACGCTATCCTTTTTCAGGTTTTCTTAATCTTTGGTCTTGTACGAAGTATTAATCGGCACTTCTCTCATTACCGCCTCTTGATGGTTTGGTGGGGGCCCCAGTTGCTGCTATTGGTAAATCTTCTCTTCCCTCAACACAGGGAGTTTCTTCTACTACTTATTGTTCAACTAAACAAGGAGTTCCATGCATTTTCTTCCAGAAGGGATATTGCTTGAAAGGTGACAGATGTCCTTTTTTACATGTTTCAATTTTAGCCATTAATAAAGTCCCACAGGTGCCAGCAGCTGGTGCCACTGAAAACTATACTCAGCAGAAAATTGTTCCAACAGCAAATGTCGCAATGCTAGTTGAAGCCCTTCCTGAAGCAAAAGCAACTGCAATGTCTGCAACAACTTTGTCAAGAGATGGAGCTTGCACTAAAAAATATGGACCACCTTCTACTGCCTCAATTGACAAGCCTCCCAACAATGAAGAAACAATTGCTGCTCCTATTAACCATGAATTCCCTAAATGTAAGTCCAGACTTTTCCATCAAGCTAGTTCGTTGGAGGATCAGAGTTTCCAGGGCAATTATGATGCAGACGACTTGTTAAGGGAGTCTTCCCCTGGCTTTGATGTCCTTGTGGATGATGAAATTGGAGATGCGGATTATTATCATGATGGATATCAATTGGTGAGGATGAGAACTTATGATGGGAGGAATCTGAATGAGTTAGAAATTGTTGATGATTATACTGTGGTAGCTGATGATGACCCAGAAACTCATCACAATTCCCGTGGTTATGACTCAGATGAACACATGCAAGAGCAGCGCTGGGGTTCACCTGATAGATCACTAGGAGAAGCAGCTCATTTTGATAGGAGAGGATCCATTGAAGAATCTGATTTGCGTCGACATTTATTGAAGCAAAGGAGGTCTAATGGCCTGAGGTCAGTTATTAGTCCTGATTTTGCCCCTAAAGGTCATACTAAGAAGCGAAGTTATCAGAATGGTCAAAGGGACTCTTACAATTCACCACCACATGAAAGTTCCCTTAGCATTCGCCTTCAGGATCGTATAAGGCTTCCAAGAAAATCTCAAGTCTATGATGATAACTTGCGCCTAGAGAGGGAAAATGACATGGGAAGGAATCGAGAAAGATTGCCATCCAGCAGGCCACAGTATCCTCCTCACATGGGAAGTATTCCCTGTAGATTAAAACGAAGGATACAAGATGATTTAAATGGGGGAAAATATTCTAGGGGTCCAAGGATGAAAAGGAAGAAGAAGATGACAATGTTACTGACTTTACTGGTCCAAAGAGTCTAATAGAGCTGAATGTTACCAAACAGTACTGCAAGGACCAGAAGATGAAGCATGAACAATCTTATCAACAGAAGTGGGGATACCCTATGTTAGATAACTCCCATCTAGCGGAAGGTGATCTCTTATTTGAAGGGCCTAAGCCTCTAAGTGAGATTCTGAAGAGAAAAAGAGAAGCTGTAGCTTCCATGGGTGCCATGATATTTGGCAGCAAAGAAGACAAGCAGCAGTTCGAGATTTAAGGAAAACCTGGCTAGTAACAGCTCAAGGTCTGCCATGTTTTTGGAGAAACAAAATAGGAGTCTAATTACACTTTCTTCAACACCTGTGCAAGACGCAAACCTGCTTGGCCTTACCAATAAGGAAGAGAATAAGTTTGTGACTGCTGATGGAGTTGAAGCAGAGGCTTCATATTCTAATTACAAGATAATTTTGACCGGGGATGAGAATTCTCAGGCAAATGAGGTTAACATTTCTGTGAATGAAGGGGGCTTAATTCTTGATGAACTGGAAAATCATGAATATGAACTGGGAGAATATGATCATAGGGTTGGGGACTATGAATTTGGTCAGGATGATAGAGAAGGCTATAACTTGGAAGACGGTGAAAATGCTGGTGCTAAGTATGATCACATGGATGAAGACAATGAGGATGACTTTGCAAAGAAAATTGGGGTCATGTTCCCTTGAACATTGAACGTGAGGAGGGAGGAAGTTTATGATAATTGTCAGCCTTAGCTTAGAGGATTTTTCCTGAGTAGAAGTAGCAAAAATGTTTTATTTGTATTATCTCCATGTTTCTAATAATATCATACTAATTGAATGAAGAAATTTTCTGCTCTATGCGGGGCTTTAGATTCCAAGCATCTATCATTAAATAAGAATTTTTTTTGGATGCTTATGCTTTCCCTTTGGAGTCTAGTCTTAGTCGTCTTGGTGCACTGGAAAAGTTAAATCATAGTGACTCACAAGTCAAGTCTCTAAACAAAATAGTCTCTCTATAATGCATAGGTAAGGCTGAGTATATATGATCATCTCCTGATCCCTTAATAGGAGCCTTGTGGATAAAAACCTATGCCCATATAGCATAGCTTTTATTTTTGCTAAAAATGGCCACACATATGTGCACACGGGCATGCACAGTTATGTATACACACCTATACATATATAGCCTAGGTATCTGCAAAAAAAAAAAAAAAAAAAAACTGGCTTTAGTCGTATTCAAACTGCATAGGGCGGCAGTTTATTGACTCTTTTAGTTGTATATTCAAAATTCTTTCAACTATGTGAGAAATGGTGCCTAGGGTTCTGAATGTATATATGATTCAATTTTCACTTCACAAAAATGGTTTTCTTCTCGCACGTTTTCAAGATCCGAGATTGTATTCACTATTTACATACTGGCACATGCTTTTTATCGAGTTGACAAGTGAGTAAAACTCTTTTGCTTTCTATCTTGTTTGTATGATCTGCTGGTGCAATTGGGTATACAAGCTCATTCCCTCATATTTGTAGAGATTTGGCATTTTGTGCTTAAATGAAATGGAATGTGCCGGATTCTCCACATGCACAGCAATCAAACCAGAAGGGACACAGCAGGGCTCAAGTATTATGGTATGTCGTTCTTCATTCTATTGGGAAAGCATGTTAAATTTTATAGAAAGAAAAATGTGTTGGCATTTTGGTCAATTAATCTATCTTCTCTATCTTTTTACTTGTGGATTGCCGTAGGCTGGCTTTCACAAAGGCAGTCAGATATTTGTAGGTTTGGCCGAAGCTTCTGGGTTTTGGGGGCTGAAAGTCTGTTGGACTGACAAAGTTCAGGTACTTTCACTCCTCAGAGTTTCATTTTTCTATTTGAAGCATTTGAGTAATTAGAGCTGTTAATCAATGACCCTCTTTCTATTTCCCTACATTTTTTTTTTCTGTTGTTGGATAATATGATTATTTTGGTGTTCTTCAAGCTTCTAAGTAAATTGAAACTGTTTTCTCAGAGGGTTTAACTGTTTAACTGTATTCTTTCCTACACTTCTGAGTGACCTGGGATTTGGTTGCTGTCAAGCATTTCACCTTGCTAGGTTTTCTCCATTTTCTATATACCTTGGGTGTTTTTATTTCATTTTTTTATTTTCTGATATCATGTTATTTGATTTGTGGAATTGGGTGTTAGATTTGTTAACGATTTTCAATGGCAAAATTATTTTGAATGAGCTTTTGTTGGTGGCACGCTCAACTTTCGCCTTTCTTTTTTCTTTTTTGGTGAATGTCTGTTAAATTATTCCTTTATTTTTATTTAAATTATATTAAATAACTATGGGGTGTTTCTCTGCCCCTTTTTCATGATCTTTTTTTCCGAAAAATTGGAAATTCTTTTGAATGGGTTCCTGAATAAATCTTCACTTCAACTACAGACTCCTCAGCGTCTAGAACACCTTTTTATTCTAACCCTTAGCTTCCCTCAGCAATCAAATATTCAGATCTTAAAAAGGAGCTTTGAATATGTTTTCATGAGGCTCCTTAGCAAGTGGATGGCAATTGATGTGGAATTTCTGATTTCAGGTTTCTATATTAGAAACGAATTGGAAGAAGTTATTGCTGCCTTTTTGAGTGCCTTGCCCTTCCTGGTAAAATTGTACCTTCATTTATGTCGAATTATGACCCCCTAAAAAAGGACAGTTTAATTTACCAGGCACACACATATGAGGGTTGAGAATAATTAAATATATATAATCTTTTCTTTGCATTGTTGTGATGTTGTTTCTGTTGTTTGAGCTCGTGATGTGCCACGATAGAACAATCTCATTGCTATGACAAACTTATCATAGTAACTGGTGAGTTGGAATTTCAGTAGGGTCTTACTTATGCTCAGAGTCAGAAATAAACAGTTGGTGGAAAGGAATAAACAATGTGATCGGTCAGAACACTAGTAGTCTCCTCCAATTTTAATCTACGTAACCTTCCCAGAGAAGGCTAAGATGGCGTCTTGCATATAAGTAGTGGATGGATTTTCCGGTTTCTCATGTGCGTTTGGTGAGAATCCCATTACCCGTCAATGAAATTTGGTAGTTGTATGTTGCTTTCTCTCATTTCCATATCCAATTATTGTGGCTATGTGAAGGAGGGATGTCGATACCTAAGAAGTACGAATGTTGAGATAGGTACAGCACGACACGAATGCACGCACATTTTATTTTTCTAAAAGTGAGGTCATGTTATGCTTGGACATATTAAATGAAATTCATAGTTGATTTATGAATATGAGAATATAATTAATTAATAACATTACTTTATATAAAATTATTATAAAGAAAACACATTTGTCTGTGATGCGTCTTATGAATGCAAAGTGAAGGACGAATTAGGGAGTCGTTGAGATTCACTCGAATGCCCGAATGATAACCGGTCCAGTCTTCGTAATTTAAAATCTGGATCTTACGCACCACAAGAAAAGGAATTAGAGGTGAGAGGTATACGGGATTCGCTCTCCGGTATATCCTCCGATGCTCAAGTTAATAATTTTTCTATTCAGATTTAAAAGCTATGAAGAAATAGATATAGAGAATTAGAGTGGATGGGGATGAGTGTGTGTTTGGAATGTTATATTTCTTTCTACGCAGTCGTCTAATGGAGTGGCTCTTTTGTTTTTTCCATTCTTTTTTCCCCCTCCTCGTTTGGAGAGAGTTTTATTTATAACTAGAAACACCATTTGGCTGGTCGGCACCTGAAATCAATGCATGTACATGATACTGTTTTGGATCAATGGTGAGAGGTGTTATTTATAATGTGTAACGGTCGTCCCACTTCAATGTTGGGCTCACTTGGCTACCAGTAATGGAACTATTCCAGTCGCCTTCTGTATTGGGTTATTAAGCGGCTCATTATGGTTATTTAATATTTGGCTGTTCAGATTCTATCTTTAGTTTATGCATTCGAAAGTTATTGTTCGGTTGGCTTTGTGGCTTCTTCTTTAGGGCTGTACCCGTCAGTTTGTAATTATTTCTGAATTATAAATTTATTTCATTTTTCTTTATTTATGTTAAGAATACAATTTTCTAAAATAACCCAACATGTTCAAAATATCTTGATTTGTGTCAAAGTGAAAAATATACATAATAAAAATCTTCAAATACCAATACATACTTGCCCGAGTGAAGTGTATCATCAAATTCAAAGTAGCTGAAAGGCCGCATGGTGGAGACTAACTTCCTATTTTTCAGTGAAATATTTGCATAGACAGCAGGTGATGACAGGGTCTTTGAAGATGTGTTTCGTATACACTGAAGGCCTGTTGATGTTTACTGGGTTTAAGATTTGCAGTAGATTTCAATCTTGAGTTGATATCCTCTTTATATCTTGTTTTTTTTAATGCTTTTACCGGATAACAATTGATTGATATAATGTTGCAGGTTCACACTACGGACATAACCCCTTTGAAACACGGGTGAAATTGTTTACCTCCGGTCCTCTTCAAATCCTATGATTTAGAAGCTTCATAAAATAGTCCACCTTTGCTATTCAATTGAGAGATAGACGTCCAAAACACTGGATGAGCTATTGATTCAAATTTCAAACTAGTCAATGCATTGGCTCATATCTTTTATGTGAATGCACTGATATATGTTTTTTTTTTTTTTTGGGTAAAGCTGCATAGTGTCTGCGTGGTTCTGGAAAAATACATATTATACATATAAACATACTTATACATACATGCATAGATGCTCCCTAATCCGTGGTAGAGGGGCTAGTTTCGGATGGATGCTAGTCGGCCTTGACTTCTGCCTGGTGCTTTGTACTGGATTGGTGTTCATGGTTTTTGTTCTCCTGTGACCTGACTTATGGTTTTGCAGTGGAAGGTGGGCAACCCTGATCTCTCGGAGGGGTGTGTATGTCCATTGAATAGCTTGATCAAGCATTAATTATACCGTTTTCTGGTGGGCTGCCATCACCTTGGTTTGAGTTTTTCTCTTGCTAAACGCTCTTCTTTCCTTTTCTCATGTGTCCATGGCTTATGTCAATGATCGGCCGCTGTGGTCAATTCCTAATGCCCCTTCTTTTGTGTGGATTTGGGTGCGCCAGCAGTTTTTTGTTCAGGAAAAAAATGTGCTGCAGATGTCATCCTGGCTCTAAGGACACGACCTATTGGCAGTAGGCAGTCTGCGTTTTCACTGTGATAAATATTGAAGTGCTGGCAAATCCATTCTGCATTTGCTATAGAGCTGATGTTGAGTTCGGACCAGGACTTACAGGATTAAGTGAAATTTAATATTAAAATTTAAATTTTAAATTTAAAATACAAGTATATTTTAAAATAAAAATAAAAATAAAAATAATACAGAATGACAATGTCAATTCGGTAAGAAGTGAAATTTCATGGGCATGAGATAAGATTATAAGTAGTGAAATTTCATCACTTGAAAGTTACTGAAATGCCAATTTGCCCCTCTACGGTGCTAATTTGCTACCCCAGGCAAGAAAATTGCCGTCTAACATTTTGAAGAAGCCGCGCTTCAATTTTGGAAAACTGTGGGTCGCCGTTGGTTCCGATCCAGGCCAAGTCTCAGCTAGAACCGGTGTCGAGCACCGGGAGGCGGCAATGGAGGCTGATAGATTTATCAGTCCGGCGGGAACCCGGAACGAAGAACTGGAAAACCACAGTCAAAGAAGCGCCCTGAGAACCGACGCCGTAGAAAGCGCAGTCAGGTTTTGCCAGATGGAACTGCAAACACTTTGCAAAATGCTTCATGCTCACTTCCACGCTCATCCCTCCACCATCATTACCGCCTCTCTCACCGACGACCATCAGCCTCTTGAACTCCGCCCCAAGCGTCACCAAACTGTTGGAAACCTTCAAATGCAGTTCCCCTAATTTGCTAATATAAACGCTGATGACATCGCCCAATTGCTTCATCCGATCCACGAAATTCATCAGCCGGCCGAGATCGTCGACTCCGACGAGCGTGCGCGGCAAGTCCTGAGCATCGTCGAGTGAATTCTGGAGCTCGTGGACCTGCGCACGGGACAAGGGTTTCGAGATTGGAACGTCGTGGATGACGGCGGAAGTGTTGCCTTTGGTCTCGAAGGTGAGGAAGGGCGCCGGCTGGGTGGAGTTTTGGGGAAGCTTCTTGACGAGCTTAATCTGAAGACGGTCAGCGGAAGTGGCGGAGGAAGAGATCGAGGCGGCGCTTCGGAGGGCGCGGAGGAGAAGAGAGAGGTCGAGGGAAAAGGCGATGCGGTCGTCGTTTTGACTGGAGATTCTGTAGTCGGAGAAAAGGGATTCCGTCTTGAATTGGGCGATGGACTGGACGCCGTCGTTGAAGAGGAGGTTATGGAGAAAGAAGGTGTGGTCTCTCGTCAGGTAGAGGTGGCAGATTTTCCCCATTTTCTCCAGCGCCGGGATGAACCTATTCTCCAACAGATTCACGCCGTTTTCCGTGAGAAATGCTTTGAATTTCATGTTCGGAAAAGGGCAGTGGAAGCGGGATGGTGGCGGTGGTTGCCGGCCGCGGCTGGAGTGCTAAGGAAGGAAGAAGTTGGCGCCGCAGTAGGAGGGAACGAGAGGCTAACGAAACTTCTGACACAAGCCTAAAATGCCGTGATGCCCAAAACACCCCTACTACTTTTCATTTTTTCCCTTCTGCCCCAGAAGGTGAAACTTATCTGCTCATGTTGGTTCGTTTAGCTGGGTTCGTTTAGTCTATACTTATATGAAAATATTTTGGAATAAAACAATTGCCCTCACAGTATTTTTCAACATTTAACATATATAAAAAAATATAAATTATCAAAAAAAATAAATCATACAATAGTCGACATTAATGATTATTGACCGTGATAATATTTTTAAATGGTTGTAATATTTTACGGTTAAATAAATCTTTATATTCATTGTCAATCGGTCACTACTATGGTGATTTTTTATTTAGCAGTGGACTGAGGGACACCTTCAGTCAACAGTCGGCAGCGCATTTAGGGGCCTCTATCACAATCCGAAACGTTAAAACATAAGCATGACTACAAAAACTTGGATAATGACGTTACATAAAATTATTAATGACTTAGATATAATATAATATAATATATTTCAAGATACAATCAAATTTTGTCAATTGATCACTAACTTCTTATATCTGCTCAAAATTAACAATGTGTTAGAAATCAACTTAACACAAAACAGACATATCTCCATATTAGTCACAAAGAATACAGCTTGCCGACCACTCGGGATAAGTCATGTATACTTGTTTACAAAATAATGCATAAAATTTTTTCATCCCGTAACTTTTACATCTCATCTTCAATAAAATATAAATACTTTGAATCTCTATGTGATAGATTCTCTAAAAAAATACCCACCTATTGTTGCATCCTTGGTTCGGGTTCTTTGACAGATTAGAGAGCATTCGGATTCTGCACCTGGATTAGATCTCGAACGAGTCCGGTCTCCATTCTCCTAAATATGGGCCCTATACAATATAAATTACAAACAAAAGGTTAGAGATCGGCGGGATATTCTTCCACCGAAGACACTTCAACGCTCAAATTAAAAATCTTTCCCTAAGAATGGAAAGATGAAGGAGTGAAAGTAAAGATGTGGTGGGGAATGGAAGAATGCGTGGATATAGGATGCATTGAGCGATTGTGGGAAGCTGAACTCCTTGGTTTGCATTACAGAAAGTGGCTCACTAAGGTTGCTCGATAGAAGCTTTAGGATCAATGGACTTCAATTGACTCGGGATCCCCTTCTCTATTGAAGGATGGGATATTTGTAGACTCCATGGAGGAGGATCTTGGGTGCGGGAATTTCTGACATGTGGCAAGCCGAAACTCGTCGACCGTTGACCGCTCGCGCCGACCAGCACTGTTAGTTGTCACTTTGCATTGGCGCAGGGACCATTGTTAGGCGTTGCTGGCACAGGCCCGTTTGACCTTACTTAGATTGGTTGTGAGGCTGCTGAGGTGGCGCACGCTATGGCTGGCCAATGTTGACCTTGTTTTCCATTGGCTGGCAGTTTCTTCATCATCGTTCCCTGCGCTGACAAACTGCAATGGCTGCGGTAGGAACATAGGCGAAGCTGATTGGTCTCGTTGCCTGGAACTCAACACGCCTTGTCACCTCGTGCTCAGGATTGCCCTCGTGGACTGGGCTTCTCTACTGATGGACATCCTTCTCCCAACTAGGCCTAGTCGATCTTGGCCCAATTCTATGTTGGATCCAACACCTATCTTGCTGTCAAACCAAGTAATTTCAAACCTACT
>JAODPA010138158.1:0-16130 GCA_025585075.1 Nepenthes mirabilis
ACAAGGAAAGGCTTACTCGACAGGACCAGACAGACAAGTGCAACAAGGACTTGAACATTGCATTTGACATGAACAACCACTCGGGATATTGGTATGGTTTGTGGTTGTCTTTATGGTTTTAATATGCTTCCGCAGTTCATGGTATTATAGTATGCTTCCGCACTTTGTTTTGATGTTTCACGGTTGAGGTTATTAGATGGCATCTCTCTAGGTCTAATACAGTACGATCAGAATACTGTATTGAAGCCATGAATAAAGGGGCAAAATTGTGACATCCTGTGAAAAGTATGCTTAGCCTATTTAACCAAGTTATATATCGGTCTTTTGTCCAGTTATAGAGAAAACTCTGGACACTAATAAAGTTTTATTGACGAAGGGTTATCAAAGGAAAATAACCTGGTTCGTCACACTTACACATGAGTGTAATACTTAAAAAGCCACTCTCCCAACGAATGCAACACTTTAAAGCCACTCATTCTAACCAAACATACCTAATTAAGCCCAATCCTCCATCAAATACTCAATCCCTAACATGAAGACACTAGCTCCACAGGTGGGTAAGATAACGAAACTGCTCCAAACCATATATACTCGTCTGAAGGGACAACCATTGGGACTTCTTCCTCCAACTCTAAATCTTTTACATCCAAAGGAGAAGTCAGAGGAAGAGACGGTATGACAAGGAGATGATCCAACAGCCTGACGACCTTGAGGCTTGAGAGGCCACGTGCGATAGGGCCTAGGCGCGGCTAAAAGGCTAACTAAGTCTCAGAGCATAGAATAAAAATCCAGAGGGTGAAATCCATGCTACACCCGAGATGACTCAAGGCCAAAACTTCTTGCAGCACCCTGTTAAGGAGGGCTTGTAGTTGGCTGATCCAACACGTCTCTCCAAACCACTCAAAGTTGAGGACCTTTCTTAATATTAAGAGGATTGCGTCCACCTCCGAAGTGGAGAAGAAAATTCAGAAGATCAAACATCAGCTATTCAGAGAAAACACTGACAAACACTTAGCTGACTTGAATAGGTCACCATTCACGAGAAAGACCTGCATGCAGCAACTCCCTTGCAAATTCAAGATGCTGACCTGGAGCCTTACGATGGAAGTTTTAATCTAATGGACTATCTAGATCACTTCCGCACTCTACTAGGATTCAATGGCTTTGACGACATGATCATGTGTCTCTACTTTTCACTGACCATCAAGGGGGATGGTTGGATTTTGTTTTACTGGTTGCAACCAAATTCGAACAAAACATTTCAAAAGCTACCCGATAACTTTTTGTCACAGTTTGTCTCCAGCCGAAATGAGGAGAAGAAGTTATGACACTTTATCCTTCTTCGATAAGGGCCAAATGAAAGTCCGAAGCACTTTCTAGCCTGATTCAATGTAGAGCCCCAAAGAATATCCAAGTTAACTAATGAGGTAAAATTGAACTCCTTTATAGTGATCGTGTAGTTGGGTGACTTTTCCAAGCACCTGGTCCTACAAGAAACTAAGACCTTCCTTGAGATAGAGACCATTACCTATGTGTACATCACTGTCAAGGAAGCCAATAAAATAATGAGGTTGGAGCGTATGGACCACCATCCAGGATCAACGAGTAGGAAGAAGAGAAACATAAACAACACTAACACCTGAGATCCCAGGAAGTAGCCAAGGATAAAGCCAGGCATCCGGAGAGAGTTTAGGCCTCTGAACCTAACTCCTTTAAACGACACCGGGATAAACATTCTCATATAGATTCGGGACAAGGGGTTTTTGAAATAACCTAAGCAATCGAAGAACCTAGAAGAAGGAGATCAGTGTAAGTACTATTTTTACCATCGATCTTTGGGTCACAGCACTAAGGACTGTCAAACTCTATAAAAAGATATTGAGGCCTTCATCCGAAAAGGGTACCTCATTAAATTTCTAAGAGACCCAGGGCATAACTTCGGGAGAGTAGATGATGACAAGCTTGGCCAATAGGAGTAGCCGTATGATCGGGTTGAGGTTAGAGTGGTTAACATGGTATTTATAAGACCATCCAAGAATAATGCTCCAGACCACCCAGAGAAGGCTTCTAATAGAAAAAAACAAAAAGTAGAAGTTAGGAATGATATCATTAGTTTTAGTAACAACAATATGATATATGTAATAACTCCCAATTCTAACCCTCTTGTTGTAACGACACTCATTTGGATGGTATACTTGACTACCAATTGAAGTAAGTCTTTATTAAAAATGAAAGTTTAAGAAATCTCCAATACCATAATGTCTATTTTAAGCTCGGATTAAAAAAGGATCAAATAAAATTGGCTAAGGAGCCCCTATACAGACTCAATAATGAACCCGTTTTAATCCAAAGAACCATTCAGCTGGAGGTAACACTAGGGACATATCCCAAAATAACATCCCACATGCTTACGTTCTTAAAAGTCGACCTACCTACGTCTACAATGCTATTTTGGAACGACCTTACTTAATCACATTTGAAGTAGTGATGTTGATTCCATATCTTAAGGTGAAATTTATGATAGGATGCAATATTGAAGAGGTCCTAGGCGACCAAGTTATACGCCAGGCATACTATTTATCTTAGGTCAACAAGGCAATTTTGAATCAACCGATTAAAGATTTTGATTTTTGAGATGAAGCAATATTACAGCAAGGATAGTCCAATAAGTCAACCGACCAGACCCCTTTAGATCCTAGCAAGCTAGAGAAATGTATGTAGATTGGAAGCTCATTGATGGGTCACCTGTATAAACAATTAATGACATTCCTCTAGCAAAACTCTAATGTATTTGCATGGACATCTATTGACATGCCAAAAAAATTTGACTAGAGTAATGGTCCATAAGTTGGGCCTTGATCCCAACGACAAACCTATCAGGCAAAAGCAGAGGAACCATTCTATTGAGAAGTTAATTGACATGAGAGAAGTAAAGAAGTTACTTGATATAGACTTCATAAGGGAAGTCCAGTATCAGGACTGATGGATAGGAAATGAAAAATGGCAAATGTGCATCAACTTTATTGATGTGAATAAAGTATATTCAAAAAATAATTTTTTATTATCAAGAATTGATATGTTGGTAGACTTAACATTTGGACATGAACTGTTACACTTCATAGATGCCTATTTAGGCTACAATTAGCTCCAAATGAATCCTGATGATGATGAATACACATCTTTTGTGACGAACCAAGGGATTTATTACTACAAAGTCATGTCATTCTCTCTAAATAACGTAGGAGCCATGTACTAAAGGCTCGTGAACAAAATATTCGAGGCATAGATCGGTAGGAATATAGATATGTATATAGATGACATATTCTTCAAAAGTATAGCAGTTGATGATCATATTCGCAATCTCAGAGAGGCTTTTGAGGTGCTTCGAGCACATTAGATGAACTTAAATCCAACCAAGTATGTATTCTGAGTAATTTCGAGAAAATTCCTTGGCTTTATTGTATCTCACCAGGAAATTGAAGCAAACCCCGAGAAGATAAAAGCTATTATAGATATGAACCCACCTTGATCTGTGCAGAAAGTCCAAAAACTCACTGAGAGACTTGCAACACTCTCACAATTCCTAGCGAAATTAGTAGAGAAATATCTCTCTTCTTTAAGGCCTTGAGAGGAAAGAAGATGAGCAATTTTCAATGGACAGTCGATTACCATTCAGCCTTCCAAGAATTGAAGAAAAACCTCACCAGTCCACCTTTCTTTACCTCTCCGAAAGAAGGTGAAGAACTGTTTTTCTACATCGCAATATCAGACACAGCATTGAGCTCGGACTTGATCAGACAAGAGTCCAAGGTACAATAATCGATTTACTATGTCAGTAAAATCCTAATAGACACCGAGACTCGTTACTTGCATATTGAAAAGATTGCATTGGCACCGGTCTACTCTACTAGGAAATTACAGCTGTACTTTTTGACCCACAAGAGCATCGTCCTAATGGACTAACCCTTAAAAGGGATCTTACAGAAACCTAACATGTTCAGACAACTGATCAAATGGACCATCAAATTGGGTGAGTTTGACGTGGAATTTCAACTGTGGCCGACCATAAAATGTTAGGCCCTCGTGAATTTCATAGTTGAAATGATCCCGATTCCTGATATTTTCGATGCAAATGAAGGCACCAGTTGACAAGAAGAAGATCTGATCCGGATCTTGCACATGGATGATTCATCAACCCAATTAGCGAGCAAAGTAGGTGTGTTCTTGAGGATTCCAGATGGGTCAGAGATAAAATACTCAATGACTCTCGAATTCCCAACCACTAATAATGTCACCGAGTATGAATCCTTATTGCCCGGATTCAAGTTGGGAAAGGAGTGCTCAGCAAATAACCTAATCTTTTACAGCAACTCGAAACTAATTGTCAATCAGGTCACCAAAAATTTTTAAGTGTCTAGCTCATTACTCATGAAATATCTTACTAGAGCGAAGGACCGAACCGAGGCATTCGACAGAATGGAATATACTTCTTGTCTTGAGAGAAGACAACTAGAAGACAGATCAACTGGTGAAAGCGGCAACAACCGATAATCCCCAGCAATACGCCCTAGATATGTGAGAGGTTCTTGTAACCGCAAGCATAGAAGACCCAAAGTATGAGATACTTCAGATCTCAGAAGATAACACCTAAAGAACTCCATACAGAAGTACCTCGTCGAAGGCTTTCTACAAAAAAGTCTAAATGATGCCAAGCATATAAAGAAGATAATAGGCAGGTACACCATCATGGACAGGAGACTATACCGATGAGGGTATTCCATCCCTTACATAAGGTGTCTCATGCCAGAATAAGCTGACTACATGCTAAACGAGGTTTATCTCGGAGTCTGCAGATTGCACATTGAGGATAAAAACATAGAATTCAAAGTCATGCGACAGGGTTATTACTGACCAATGATAAAGAGAGACACTGTGAAATCCGTAAATAAATGTAAAAATAGTCAAATTTATGGCAACATTCCTCATCAGCTGCACACAAAACTGAAGACTCTACAATCACCATGGCCATTTCGTACAGTGAGGGCTCGACATATTAGGCCCATTACCCATTACCCATTACATATCGGTAAAGGAAGTTTATCATAGTCAGTATAGATTAATTCACAAAATGGGTAGAAGTCTCTCCACTGGTATGGATCATCGAGTAGAATGACACAGAGTTCATTCAGAAGAACATTATGTATAGATTTGGGATATCCAAGATCAAAGTGGTTGACAATGGAACCTAATTCACTGGTAAAAGATTTACCAATTAGTGCATGAGTTTGAGAATCCGATTGGTTCACACTTCTATTGTCTATTCATAAGTGAATGGGCAAATGGAGCTAACGAATAAAACCCTAGATGAGGCTAGAGTACGTAAGGGGCTTCCAGGTTAACGAGCTACCTTCTGTGCTATGGTCCAACAGGATGACACCGAGGGAACCTACGTGAGAGACACCCTTCAATTTATGTTATGGGACTAAAGCAGTCATTCCAATAAAGATTAGTCTGACTAACTTTTGAGTCAAAATCTTTAACCTATAAAACAATTACCAACAACTCAAAGAGCATCTAGACTTGCTCAAAGAGGCTCGAGATGCAGCAATACTACGCACGATGGCTTATCAGCAATAGATCGCTCAATACTACAACAAAAAGATGAAAACATGCTAGTTCGAGGTGGGGGACCTAGTTTTACAGAACATAGGATATAGGCAAAATCGCCGATTGAAATAAATTGTCCCTGAATTGGGAGGGACCACTCATAGTCTTAGTGATTCTTTAAAATGGTGCATAGAATCTGTACAGTCAAAATGGAAAACTAGTCTCGAGGATATGGAATATTGTCCACCTTAAAAATATTATCAGTAAATCATCCGAGCACAGGTAATTCTAGTACATGTCATGTGAACTGCTTATATAATGTAATCATGTTTCAATTAATAAAATAATCATTTATTTATGATGTTGTTCATGTTCATGTGAATACTTGTGTGTTATTCCATAAATTTAAAGGCCCAGACAGCCCCTATGTCAAGTGCAATTCTTCACCTATGAACTAGCTTACTAAAACGTGGTTAAAACCTTGGTCCTGTAAATCAAGCAGTGCAAAGGAGGTCGAACTCTAAACCTCGGTCCTACAAACCAAGCGACCCGAACAAGGTTGAAGAAAATGGCCTAGGGCTTGAAGACAAAAGTCTAACCCCCCTTAAAGTAGTCAAAATAAACAAAAACCTTAGGGGGCTTTTCAAAATGTATGGAACAGCTTCCTTCAATAGGAACGAACACCATCAGTTGACAACGATCGATGGACTAGGATCCGACACATAAGTGCAACAACTCCTTCGAATAGGGCGAACACTATCAGCTACATGTGGGCGACAATTTAGGCGCCATCAAAGCCCAGTGACTATGACAACTAAACCTAGTTGGCCTTAAAAATGCTTTCCCAGTACTATGACGTCCTGTTATAGGAATGAGAACAACCGAACAAATAAATCCAACCAATTCTGTCAATAATGGTAACAACGTTTAGTCTATAAATAAAACAAAGGTTTAGCAAAATGATTCAACATAAATATAAACTTAAAGATATCAGTAATAATGATCTAAACGATCTAGTTGATTTATTAAAGAATCAATATATAAATATAAAACATGGAGTGTCCATTAGGAGGATTACAAGACATTGCCTAATGCCTACAATTCAAACATAATGACTATCCTAAAGCTTGGAGCCCCCTGTTGAGTGTGGTGAAGGGTCACCACCTATATCCGAGAAATCAACTAAATCATAACAACAAAGTGCTCCAACATTTCTCGGATCGAGGAAGCTAAGAGAAAAGCCAGGAGTAGCCAACGATACAATTTGTTTTCAATGGTAAATGCTATCCCAAAATCCAGCGTCCAATGCACAACCAACTTCTTCTAGATGAAAATTAGTCCTTAGCACTCCTTCGAGTTGAGAGCACTTACTTTGGAAACCAGAGAATTGCTACTCGTCCTCTTAAAGCTTGTCCTTGAGCGAAACAATCTGATATAGAGTTAAAGATATTTCATCTGAAAGCTCTTGTGTGACGGACCGGCCATATTCCACTGCATGCGGCTGCCCGTCGATCGAAATCGGTCATAAATCTGGTTAAAAAGGATGGACTCAAAATTTTTCTTTTCTTTTATATATATTTTACATCGCGTGCACAGGATCGCGTAAAGCCTAATTTCGTGAGTTGGAGGCCAGGGGTCATGGTTTCTCTCTTGACCAGCCAAGACGAGGTTGGTCGGTCATAAAGGTCCCGAACAAATTGAGATGCCACTAGGAATCACAAATTACTCAAACCATAACAGCGTACAGAAGCATACTAATATTCATTAACTTTTAGCAATGGAAGTAATTTACAAATCTTTCCCAAAATATCAAAAGCGAAAATATCAATTTTGCTCCTTCGCTGCTGAAGTTCCAGCCAGCTATCCCACTTATCTAATCCATCGGACCTCAATCTTTTTCGTCTGGCATGAACTACTCATCATCATCTGAAAAATAGGATGGGTGAGCTAGAGAGCCCAACAAGGTACTCGGGCATAAATCATGCATAGTCATGAATAGTAAATAGGCAAAATGCAATAAAGGCGCATATGCAGGCGATTTCATAAAACATGGCCGGAGTCAATGCAAACAGATTCTGAAATCATGCAATTAGATTTCAAAAAACATGCTTCTGTTTCCAAATTCATTTCCATCAAAAACCCGCTACATTTAAGGTCCGTAGTCAAGACCATTCAAAACGCTACATTTAAGGTCCGTAGTCATGACCAATCAAAATGTTACATTTATGGTCCGTAGTCAAGACCCTCCAAAATGCTACATTTAAGGTCTGTAGTCATGACCAATCAAAATGCTACATTTAAGGTCCGTAGTCATGACCAATCAAACGGCAACATTTAATGTCTGCAGCTTTCGATCATCAAACACTTAGTTCAGCAAATCATGCTTTTTCGAAAATCAAAGTTAAATATGCCATTAACCGGACATCATAAGGTCTTTCTTTTAATGTTTTAAAACCGGGGGTCGTTTTCATCAAAATGCCAAAGTTCCTTTAACAAAAGCCGGAGGTCTTTTAAATAAAACTGGAGTTCTTTTTATTAAAGGCCGGAGTTCTTTTTAACAAAAGTCGGAGTTCTTTTTATCAAAGGTTGAAGTTCCTTTCTATTAAAAACTGGAGGTCTTTTCAACAAAAGCCGAAGTTCTTTTTGTCAAAGGCCGGAGTTCTTTTTCTTCAAGCTGGAGTTTTTTTTATCAAAAGCCGGAGGTCTCTTTCTTAAAAGCCAGAGTTCTTTTTTTTCAAAGCTGGAGTTCTTTTTCATAAAAGCCGGAGTTCTTTTTCTCACAAGCCGGAGGTCTCTTTCTTAAAAGCCGGAGTTATTTTTCTTCAAAGTCGGAGTTATTTTTTTTTATAAAAGCGGAGTTCTTTTTCTTCAAAGCCGGAGTTCTTTTTCATGAAAGTCGGAGTTCTTTTTTTTCAAAGTCGGAGTTTTTTTTTCATAAAAGCCGAAGTTCTTTTTCTTCAAAGCCGGAGTTCTTTTCTTAAAAGCCGGTAGTCTCTTTCTCAAACATACAATTAATGGGGTTCATGCAGATCGACAAATAACCATACTTCGTGCATAAAGAAACTAACATCATGAATAACAGGGCTTCTTTCTAAACATGCGGTTAACAAAGATTCTCCCTTAAATCAAACGATTAGAACAAATATCATACATACCGCAACATGAGTTCATAAAAAATCAGACATACTTGCGTCGCAAACATGCATATACTTGTATTAAACTTATGATCATAAAAAGGTGAGAACTCTTGCATAAATTCATGAACTTAAACGGGGTATACTTACATTACAACATGATCTTAAAAAGGGTGAGTACACTTGCTTGGATTAGATCTATGAACCTTTCACTTGGCTCTGGCTCGAAGTTCTTAACGCCTTCACCTGGTCGTTTGCCTAGCTTCCTCATCCTAACTCATGGGGAGGGCCATTACTTATAGGCGTTGGGGTTGGTGGTAGTACGTAGGGCAGGTCAACTTCTTGTGCTTCTTTTCTATAAAGTCATCAGGGTGGTTGAGAGTAGGTTACCTACTCAGGCATGGTCCTTCTGACTTTACTTTTCGTAAGGGCTTCCTTACTGTTTCAGTTAACTGGAGTTGCAGGCATGGTTATTTTGACTTTACTTTTCGTAAGGGCTTCCTTACTGTTTCGGTTAACTGGCGTTGCAGGTTTGGTTATTCTGATTTTACTTTTCGTAAGGGCTTCCTTACTGTTTCGGTTAGCTGGCGTTGCAGGCATGGTTATTCTGACTTTACTTTTTGTAAGGGCTTTTCTTTATTATTTTCGGTCAACTGGCCTTGACCGAATTTAGGTTTCTCTTTTGTGTTTCCGATCAACTAGCCTTGATAGGATTTAGTTGTTCCTTCCTACACATTCTGGTCAACTGGCGTTGACCGAATTTTACTTACCTGTAACACTTTCGGTCAACTGGTGTTGACCGGTTTGTGTTTTCCTTCATGTTTTTCGGTCAACAGGCGTTGACTGGATTAATTTCTTATTACATATTCCGGTCAACTTGCGTTAACCGGATACCTTCAATTTCCCTTCATTCCTTCATCTTTGCCGATCAATTCGCGTTGATCGGATAAATTTTCAATGTCCCTTTACTTCTTGATTATATTGACTCAATGATTTGGACTTCTTATGTTTTAGAATCTGGGCCGTTACATCTTGGGATCTTGCTTGAAACTCAGATAGCGCTCGATCAAGAAAAGTAGCTTGTTTTTTACTCTGTTGAGCCATAACAATGGCAGTATGCACTTGGATCTCTATCTCTGTGAGTACTATAAGATCATCATAAGTTTGAGATAGATGATAGAACTTAGCATCACGTTAATATAAAGCATCCGCCATTAGGCAAAGCATTTCCTATGTCTGTCAAGTAAAATAGAACAGTTGACCAGGAACAATGACAATAAAGAATATAACTACATAATAAGGAGTTCTGCAAGCGGTAGCTTAAGATAAAATAGACCCTCTTGGTAGGATGAACTCTCTTAAAAAGATGGACCAAGAGAATCCTCAAGTCCAGATGTAGATGGAGGCCTCCAATATCATAGAGGCAGCACATGGTGAAAGAATGGCACCTCAAAACTCGGAGGACGAAATATGCCTGAAGCTTCCAGAAGCTTAGGTGTTGATGCCTCAGGGCAAGGCACATCCTCAACAGCCATGGCCTCTAAATTATTTCTAATTATTGCCTCAGCCACCTGATCATTATTAGCACCACCCTCAATAAAAATAGTATGTGTAGAGACATATGCATCAGGTGATGAAGCAACAAAAATTAGAACCCTGTACTCGACTACAGTCAAGGCATTGATCAGTTTACCCAATTCCCCAGCCAAGGGGTTATTTATTCTTGCAACAGAGAACAATGGGGGCTCACCGCCCTCAACAAGTTCAGTCGTCTCCTGAAAAACAAGACAAACTGGAGAAGAATAAGAAGAGCTTGGCCTCCGCAACAACTCACCAGCATGGAGTGGAGTTCCCTCTTCACAATCCTCGTCGATGACCCATTCAAGTTCAAAAGTGGAAATAGAGGAGGAAGAAATCGCCCTGCCAGCTGCCCTTTTAGGAGAATCTCGAATGAATAGATCTCCTGGTTTCATTTTGAGCTGGTGAAACGGCATAGCAATGATGTCGTTCCCTTCCACCCTAACATCCCACTGAATCTCGGCAAGTGCCTTTTGGGTGAGCCAAGTATCTGTATGACGTAGGATGACGGCGTTCTCTTCAATGAGCTTTGTCAATGGCTAAGCCATTCGATTCTCTATCTCTAGAACATCATCGGTGTAGATGTCGTTAACTCGGTCCCAATTATTGGAAAGGGTCCAGTTGGAAGAAACCGTTATATAAAAGAACCAATCTTCTAACCTTTTATTGAATCTAGGTTCCTCAGCTTATTTTATACTTCCTGTAGGGGTAAAATAAATCCAATCTGCATTCTAATTGAACCAAAATATCACTTTCATAGCTCAGGTGTCCACAAGAAGCTTCTTGTAACAAAAAAAGCACATAAAGAAACCACATATCCAAGAGCGTTATGGTAGAGGTGAGTCTCCAAGATCTCATACATCTCTTTTGCAAATGGAAAATGGAGGCCGCCTTTCAGATGGGTTGCGTAGATGATAATAAATTAAAGCCGGGGAGTGCAAGCCCTATCTTCCTCCCTAGGCATTATGTATGGGATGGTGTCAAGAATATTATACTTCTTGTACAAAGCATCCACTTCTTTACCAGTGAAGACGGATTGGCTTGCAGCGACACCCTGGGAAGTTGCTTGAGAAGCCAAGGAAATAAGAAGAGAAAAGGGAAAAGTAGGGTAAAGCGATTCAAAAAGTAAAGAAGTGCAAAAGAAGCAGAGAGCCAGAGTTTAAATAGTCAAAGCTTCAGTCTAGGAACGACATCGTTTAAGGGTGCTGAAGAGGCACATCCCCATAATGCTTGAGACACATGCCTACACTAGATAGTGCTGCGACACGTCTGTTTCACTATGCCAATAATGATGTTCTAACACTATGCCTCCCCACGCAGCCTGTAGATAGCTGGTGGCTCTGATGCCCAAATTGGCAAATCTCTAACGCAGCGTAGGTTATGATGCCTTGACACATCACTTTTCCAGGTAGCAGATTGACGATGTATGACCTTGATACACTCGAGACAAGTTCAATTAACTTATAGACATTCAGCAAAGCGTTCAAAATAAATTATTATAAGTCAGACTGTCAAAAGAACGAATTATTAGAGGATCAGATTATCAGATTGTTAGAAGTTATACAACAAAAAGTAACACCTAGCACTTTAACTACCCAAAGTATACAAAAAGATTGGAGTCATTCAATAATGACAAATAAAGCTTGGGAAGTTTCATTTATTAATTTCTTTTACAATTTTATAATAGTAAAAGTACAATTTAGAATGAAATAAATAATATATGGAGTAGCGACCTGACTACAATACTCCAATCGACCTCAGGATAGATGAAAGTATAAGGAAAGCTCCTCTCTTGGATACAACAGTGTTACTGTGAGGTTTTGGGTTTAGGGGCATGGTAGTTAAGGAGTAATCATCGTATTGGTAATTAATAATAGGCCTATTGAGCGATGCGGGGATGTGTAACTGGTGAAAAATTAGAAAATAATTTGGAATTTCTTCTGCTAAGGTGCGGGGCTAGCAGCTTGCGCCCGCTGGCGGCTCGAGCTCCGCTCGAGCGTGTTTTCCAGGATCTCGCCTGCCCGCTGGCCGCTCGAGCTCCGCTCGAGTGGGAATTCCAGAATGTCCCCCACCTGATGCTCGCTGGAGCCGCGCTCGAGCGGTGGCGCAATATAAAGTCGCATCTTGCCTTCTCCTCTTCATTTTTCTCACGGCCCTAGGTTTTTTAGAGAGAGAGAGAGGGGCAATCCTAGAGAGAGAAAAGGGGAAAATGAGGCCCGGGAGTCCAAATCCGTCCGAGAGCTACTTATTAAAGTGAAAGCACGCGTCGAGGTAAATGTTCTCATACCAACAAACTTTCCTCTTTCATTGGTTTCTGTTGATTATCGGGTATTTTCGTTTCGGTACCCACCCGTAACTTAGAAAATGTAGTACCCATGTCTTGAGACCAAGGATGGTATGGTTTGTTGGTTGATTTGCTCACCGTTTCGTCCGGTGGAGCTTCGTAAAACCCTAACCCACGAAATTTTGGGGTTTTCCCATTTCTCGCCCGTGAATCGTTAAGTTGACTTCAAAATGTGAATCCCCACGTCCCTATTGTGTATATATGTTGGCCGCACGAGCGATCTCGCACGTCATGACCCGTTCGCGGGCTCCGAGTCCTCTAAAAATGCACTGTTACTGTTCATCCGTGATTAAAATGTGAATTTTGCACGTTTTGCTTCCATCTAATTGTGATGAGACTCATGTTATGTGTTGATGTGAAAGTGTAAGTTTCGAAATGTATGATTGTGCATCGGAAGAATAGGAATGTGTCCAGAGGCTTCTAAGGTGGTGGTTGTCCACTGGAGGTAAGGAATTTCAAACTCATTGTGAACTTGAACTAAATGGTTATAAAAATTAATTCCAAAGAAGAAATAAAGTTAAGTAAGTTAATGGAGGGAAACCCACTAGGTATATCGTGATGAACGTGATCTCCCGGATGGAGATATGTGATGGGAATGAGATTTCCCAGATTGTGAATGAGTATGCCAAGTAGTGGGTCCTCCCTCCCAGAAAGTTGAACCTTGAAACTAGGACCATGGTTGATAGGGGTGGCGTCCTCTAGCTTGCCACGTACATCATGGTGGGAATCCAAGGAATACTTCGGCCGCCCTTGGGGGTGGATGATGTTCATGGCACGCTCTAGGACACTACGGTGAAAGAACGAGGTTTGCCCTTGTCCCCAGGGTATATGGGGCGTGTTGACCGACTGCTGCACGCCTAAAATGTAGCCGTTTGGATGTTGCATAGTAGAGATGCAATCGATGGTCGAGTGCTGCAGACCTAAAATGTAGTCGTGGCTTTAGAATGTGTAGCGAACACATTCCTTTTCTCGTTCTCTCACTTCGTTGGCTAGTACGACCTACTAGCTCCAGGGTCCGTAAAGATAAATGTTAAAAATCAAAGTGAATAAAATGTAACTGACATAAATAAGTGAATCGGACAATCCCAAGTGTTCTTCTCCCTCTCGCGTTCCCTTGTGTTCCTACGCTTTTGCTTTCGAGTTATTGTTTACCGTTACCTGTTGTTAATTAGTGGTGTATGATTTTATTTGCTGGGCTTTATGCTCACCCTTACTCTATCTTTTTTAGATGAGAACGCCTTAATGCCTGACGAGGCTAAGTAGATCATAGAAGCTCAGTAGATAGCTATTTTGCGCACAAGGCTCAAGATTTGGACTTAGATTGATTAGATGTATGATTGGGATCTTTTTGGGTTGACTTTTGTAACTGATGAAACTTGTATGACGATATCTTATGATAGTGGATGATGGATGACTTATATATGTATTAGTCTGCTATGTATTGTGGTCTTTGTATGCTTCCGCAGGTCTTGCCTTGTGGTGAGTTCGAGATTCCTAGTTAACATCCTTCTTTGCCGGTGTCGTCTGGATCACGTCGCCGGAGCCACCTCGGTTGTTGTGGCGTTTAGATCCTGTGTGGTTTATCATTGGATTTTATGGATTTTCTTGTGAATTTCTTTGGATTATTGTGCAGGGTTGTATTTCAGGTGTTTGTGTTTTGGAATGTCCAATTTACAGACGAAACTCTGCCCAATTTCCTATAGAAATTTATTATTGTCTTTTTGCCTGCTTGTCTTTATCTTTCTGATGGAGGTTATTTGATGGAGAATAATCTGATCCGTCACAGTTACTCACTGAACTTTTTACTCCATATGGGAAAGAGTAGAAAAGCCCTCCCTATAGGAATGGGGAGCAATTCTCTTAAGAGCTGCACTTATCCTTAACAGGGAGGCAAATAAATAAATAAATAAATAAAACTCTTCCTAGTCCGAGTCAAAAATAGTCCTCTTCAGAGTTGTAGAAGAGCAGACTCCCCAAAACAAACGGGGAGAGGAAGAAACCTCCCCCCAGTTAGAATTTGAGGCAATCCTCTTCAAAACTATTGTAGAGTAAACCGCCCCACAGATGGGGAGAGGGAGAAACCACCCTCCAGAACCTGGGATCTTACTGCAATGATGAAGGCCAAATATAAAAGATGAAAACTAAGGTGGATTCTTATATAAAAGAGGGTAACCAAGGCAGACTTTAAGTACATCCTTAGATCTCGACTTCAAACACTGAAGAAGAACTCTCTCTAATTCTAGCTTGTGGCAACGAAGGCTCCATTTTGGCTCTAAACAGTTTCACTCCTTTACAGATGAGAAATACTTCATGATGTAAAGCACAAGGAGCCCCTCCATTTATAGTCAAAAGGGAAGATAGCGATCATTAATTTGAGAAGATTTGCATCCCAACATTGATAACAGAGAATCGAATCAAATTCTGTCAAATAGAGCAATGAATCAGTAGAATATTTGGGAAAGAAGTACGCATGAAGATCTGTAATTGGTGTCCCATTATGAACATATTGGGAGTTAAAAATTTAAACATCATAACATGGGAGGTTAGTGATAGGTAAGGCAACATTTAGGTTGTCCCAAAACCTAATCTGCAGAAGGAAGAAAGGCCCAAGTAGTGATGGCTCAACAAAAAACCCTCTTCGCCCAAGAAGCAAAAAGTGTGGTAGTTAACCCAAGAGACATGACCTGACCCATTTGGTAATACATGAATATTAATGAATAATTAATTGACTATCACTAGTAGTTAATACACTAAATCAACAGTCAAAAACCGTGAAAGTCCAACCAATAAATGCAAACAATTGCTACATAAGTAAAGCCCCTCATGATTACTGAGATATTAAATGCAGGTGACAACTACATAAATAACATCCCTCATAATTATAGAAGTGTAACACCCAGGGGACTACCAAATCAGCACCCTACACTATAAATATACCCTCTTCCCCAAAAGAAGAGTCATTCAAGAAACATCAGAGAAAATTCAGATAGGAAAATGCTCAGACAAGCAAAGCCACTCTTACATATGAGTGTAATACTGGAAAAGCCACTCTCCTAGTGAGTATAACACTTCAAAGTCGTTCACTCCAACCAAACACACTGAACAAAGTCCAATCCTCCATCAAACACTCAATCTCCAAACACTTACATTTTACGCATTTTTTTTCTCATATTTTCCCCATCCAATTAGAAAGATTATTGACTTGAGCGTTAGAAAATATATTGTTGAGCGAGTTTCGTATTTCTCTTACCTCTTATTCGTTTATTGTAGTGTGTAGGATTCAAATTTAGAGTAACGAATGCCAGACCCGTTTTTGATCAAACTCCTGAATAAGATAGCTCCCTAATTTGTTTAATAATTTGAATTTAGAGACGTATTAGGTTGTTTGGAAGAAAAAGATAAGGAAGAAGAAGGGGAACGAGAAGAGAGAAGAGAAAATTTAATATTTGATAATTAATTATTGTATA
>JAODPA010138169.1:0-16129 GCA_025585075.1 Nepenthes mirabilis
AGAAATAATAAAAAATTTTAGTATGTCATAATGAAAATTTACTCATATCTCTGCATAATAAAACATTTATAAAAATAATATTCAATGTGTCATAATTTCTCATAATAGTGACTCCTTACATTAACTTTCCACTAATAAGCCTGATGGGCATACCATAATATGGGCTGACCCACGGTCAAAGAAGGCCCAAATGGTCTGTTGGACGGTCAACTCAAATAACGGACCAACAAGAGGCGAAAGCCCAAATCCTGAAAGGCCCAAGATGGTCAACGCCAACGTTGACCGTCGAGACACCAGCAGGCGGCCAACTCGCGTATAAATGGTCAACTCGAGCGTTGACTGGATCTATTGTAGCAGCAGGCCCAAAAAGACGTTAAACCTACTACGGCCCAAGCCTAAATTGGCAGGTGGACTCGTGCACGAAAAGCAACGATTTTTCATGATCATCTGCTTTCCTAAAAGTTGATCTTCTCCAAAAAGGCGACAATGAAATCAGCGCCACCATTGGAGTCAAAACGGTCATAAAGAGCTAAGACAATTTGAATATCCATTACACTGTTCAGCAGAAAAATGATCCATCAAATTACGACTGTCAAGCCCACCAATCTGAGAAGGCTGCCATTGCTAGTTTAGGAAGAACACGCTACCTTGCCCAGAGAATGTGGCTCTCCTGCTATCCATATAAGCTGGAGGTCTTCGTTCTGGGAGGCATACGCATTCTTACACACATGATCATGAACAAACACGCAAGCTTATACAGAAACAGAAGCTCTCTTACTCACTCTCTAACTTGTTTTCTTGAGAACACACAGAACAAGCTTCCTGAAAGACTTTGTACAGTCTAACCCACAAACGCTTACGGAGCTTGAATAGAGACTCACCTTCTCTTTCTCTCTACACAAGCGTTCATCCTCCAATCTCACCAAAGGCCTCCGGATTCCAGGAGACCATTTCGGTTATCTGAGAATCGTTTCCTAAAGCTTCCATGATTTTTGGACGCCTCCTCCACACGCTCTCTGTGAGCAGGAAGCGAGAACTCACATTCTCAACGAGCCGATACTCCTGACTATCCTACTCTCTCTCTCTCCTTTACTTATCAGTTTACCTTCCTTACTTCGAAGGCTTTTTACTGACTTTAACATCGGAGTATTTTCGGTAGGATAACCTCCCGCCGACACACTATCCTCTTGTTCACTTTAGTGGTGTGCAGGATTCAGACTCAATGAACGGAGTCGGGTCGAGCTATTCAGACGAATCTGAATATATTCGAAGTTGGATCTAGGTACGCATCATTGGCACCGTCTGTGGGAAGCGCTTACAAAAAGCCATGCACAACATTGCATAGCGCTCTCTTTTCACCACCCGATTGATCCGTAATAGTGAACATGAGAGCCCAAGTTAGTGATCCCACTAGAGACGTCATTTCTCCCGACCAGGACCATGCTGCTGGTACCATGGTCAACAGGGCAACTAACGGAGTGCCAGCACCCTACTTCCAACAACTGATGGAGCAGATGCAGACCGACAATCATCTGCTCCAAATACTCTGCTCTCAACAAGAGCAGCGACAACAGGTGGCTCCGCCAACAGCCGTCCCTGTGCCGACCACCAAAAAAGGTGGCCAAAGGAAAAAGAAACCTGCCAGAAGGCCCGAGAGACCCACAAATAATCCGATCCTAGCCTCCTCCTGTGCTTCTGACCAGAACATGCCTGAAGAACGCTCTGGGAGCAGAACATCGTGAGAAAGTTCGGAGAGAAGAAATTTTCGATACTCTCGGGCAGAAGACGGGAACGCAGTCCAGGAGTAAGCCTCCAGGACTGCAAGGTCCGTTGGAGGCAGTAGCCAGGCGGCTACTGGACCCTCCAGGGATAAAACGAAGTTGAGAGCTTACCTCAACTCTAAGAGATCTGCAAACGCCGCTCACGCAGATCCGCGAGTGGATAAAATTTGGAATCGCGTGGTCCAGGACGAGGAGCACGCTATTGACCTGGACAGATTTCCTTTCACAGCGGAGATCCTGAACCGTCCGCTGCCCACCAAGTTCAAGATGTCTTTCCTTGACTCGTACGATGGGAGCAGTAATCCAGTTGGCCATTTGGATCACTTTCGCACCCATATAAGTCTACAAGGGTTGGAAGATTCAGCGATGTGCCGCTGCTTCCCGCTCACATTGAAGGGAGATGCCCGCATCTGATTTCATCACCTCCCTTCAGGCACCATCGGTAGCTTCCGTGAGCTCACGGATCTCTTCCTAGCTCAGTACGCCCCGAGCCGACGAGAAGAGAAGCAACTGTGGCACCTCTCCCACATAAAGCAGAAGCTGGGAGAGAACCCACAGCGATTCTTGGACCGCTTTGTGGTAGAAGTCAGGCGGATTCCCCGGATCACGGAGGAGATGAAACTGGGCAGTTTCATCTCCGCGCTAACCTACGGGGACTTCTTCAAGCACCTGGCCCACAAGAATCCCCAAACCTTTCAGGAGGCGAAGTCCATTACCCGGGCTTATGCTGTAGTAGAGGAGGCCAACGAGGCGAAACGTCCAGAGTGGGCAAATCAGCCTCGATCATTCCCTAGAGAGGGAAAAAGAAAATACGGCGGCAGTGATCACTCCCACCGGAAGCAGCACAGGACTGAGCCACCGGAATGCAGAGACTACAGGCCCACCAGCTTTACGCCTCTGATGGACAAGCGCTCAAATGTCCTCATACAGATTTGCGAAAAAAAGTTCCTGAAGTGGCCAAAACCACTAAAAGACTCTGGGAACCAGTCAAAGTACTACGACTTCCACTACTCTCCTGGGCATTCTACTGAGGACTGCAAGATACTACAAAGGGAGATTGAGGAACTAATCCACAGAGGCCACCTCACCAAATTGGTCAGGGGCCCCAGGCAGAGCTTTGGAGTAGCTAGCGAAGAAGGGTAGGAACAATCTCTTCCCCAAAATTGGGTTGCAGTAAGGGTGGTTAATATGATCATCATCCGACTTGCCAAGACCCAGCCGACAATGAGGAGCAGCAGGCTGGGAGGAATAAGCCACGCACGGCGGACAACACCATTAGCTTCAATGATAATGATTTAACCCATGTAATATCCCCACATGCCGACCCCCTCGTTGTATCCGTGCTCGTTTCGGATGGTAGTGTCGACTACCAGCGGAAGCAAGTGTTAATTGGTAATAGAAGTTCAAAGGATTTGCTTTACTTGGATGCATTTTTCAAACTAGGTTTAAAAAAGAACCAACTAAAACCTGCCGAAGGCCCATTGTATGGCCTTGACAACGAGCCAGTGCCTGTCCAAGGGACCATCCAATTGGAGGTCACCTTGGGTATGTATCCAAAAATAGAAAACCGGACACTCATCTTCCTAGTGGTCGACCTACCCTCTGTGTATAACACAATACTGGGCATAACTTACTTGATAACGTTTGGGGTAGTCTCCTCAATTATGCACCTCAAGATAAAGTTTTCAACGCTTTACGGTGTGGAAGAGGTGTTAGGTGACCAAGTTACTGGACAAACCTGCCACATGTCTTAGGTCGACCCTAGCGGCAGCACTAGAATAGTTGGGGAACTCAACCATCGAGATGAGACAACCCTTTAACAAGCCGCAATCGGGTGAAGCCACGGATCTAGTCCCACTGGACCCGGACGAGCTAGAAAGGTGTGTACAGATCGGCGGCTCACTCACCGAAATAGTGTGCGATGAGTTGATCGCGTTCCTACTACGGAACGCTGACATCTTCGCATGGGCTCCAGCAGACATGCCTGGGATTCCGGCGGAGGTGATAGTCCACAAATTGGGGCTTGATCCTAGTCCAAAGCCTGTCAGGCAAAAGTAGAGAAACCATTCCATAGAAAAGCTAATCGGCATCCTAGAGGAGGTGAAGAAGCTGCTGGACGCAGGTTTCATTAGAGAAGTCCACTACCCGGACTAGCTCTCTAATGTCGTCCTGGTGAAGAAAAGCAACAAAAAATGATGAATGTGCGTCGATTTTATCGACATTAATAAAGCCTGCCCAAAGGATAGCTTTCCCTTGCCCAGGATCGACTTGCTGGTTGACTCGACAGCGGGACATGAGATGCTAAGCTTCATGGATGTCTATTCGGATTACAACTAGATCCAGATGAGTCTGGAGGATGAGGAGCACACCTCGTTCATGACTTATCAGGGCACCTACTGCTACAAAGTGATACCCTTCGGACTAAAAACCGTTGGAGTAACCTATCAACGATTGGTCAACAAGATATTCGAAAAATAAATTGGTCGCAACATGGAGGTCTACGCTTGAATCAACGACTGGTCAACAAAAAGCCAGACATTGCAAGCCAAATCTGCTTCGGGCAACCAACAGTTCCTAGCCGACAGTCTCATGACTGATTCAGCTCAGGTTGAGGAGATAGTAGAAGATGAGGACGATTTCCATGATCCAATGCTTAATGCCCTCAAAGTGTTGTTGGAGGCAAACGCTACCCAGGCATATCTTGATTCTTTAACTTTGAAAGGAAGGAAAACTATGTGTGATCTCATGAAAAAATATTTGCTAGCTGAAACTCAAGAGACGAGGGATGAGTTCAAATCTTCCTCTCCTCTAGGAGTGGCAGATCAGGATAGTTTTTTCGGTACGTTATTTGAAGCCATTAGGATGTTGGTGGTAGCTAAGACCACTCTACCATATATTACATCTTTATCCCCTACTGGGATGAAGGTAGTTTTGGGTTTTCTAGATACTCTTCTGAAATCGGAGACTGAATTCCCAACATGCAATTTTAGCCAACTGGGTGGCTTAGTGGTGGGGCTTCATATCGTTGATGAATCTGTCTCCTCCATTTTCTCACTGAGGAGGTCTGATAGGAGTATTTGCGAAGCGTTTTCCAATCACGCTCAGGAAGAGGCGAATCAGGTCACCACTCTTCCTTTCGAGCAGGATGGACATTGGAAGCAAGCCAAGCCCCGAAGACACTGAAAATCCACTTCCAAGAACACTAAGGGTTCCTTAGGAAAGGGTATCAGCCAGAATGCTGGTTGAGACTGGGAGTATCCTATATATATATATAAAGCATGTCGGCTAGATATGCGTTTTTCCTTCTTGAAAGGCAGGTTTGCTCGTCATGCCTGGATGGTTGGCATTTTAGAGCTATATGCCGATTTACTTTTGTCCGGTATGGTCTATTGCCATTTTGGTTTGACGGCCGGTATGGAATAAGTGCTTTGAGAAGAGCAGTGGGCTGGTTTGCTTGCGGCCCAGCTTGGTTCTTTGCGAATTGGACTTAATCTGCCGATATGGTTTTAAATGAAGCAGGCTGGGCAGTGATGCTTGGTAGGTATGGGTTTCTGCTGCTCTAGAGTATACATTTCGATGTGCGCTGTGGGCCGGTTTGCTTCTTACATGTGTTGGTCTTTTGTCAGTTTGAGAAATAAAAAAAAGGGAGGTTTTGGCCGGTTAACTAGTTGACCAGCAATTTTGGTCTTTGGCTGGTCAACTGTTGATCAGCCAACTTGGTTGCTTTCACTAGGCTTTGGGCGGAATGGTTTTACTTAGTTGGCCGTGGAAGATGGAATGGTTTGGTTAGTGGATGAATGCTTGTCCCGATATGGATTGGCATTTTGGGCGATATGGTCTGTGATTGGTCATGTTGGACGGATGTGGGCAGGGTTGTGCTATTTGGCCGGTATGGTTTTCTGCAGGTATGGTTTTCTACTTGTTGGTCCAACTGCAATAAACTGCCGGTTTGCTCCTTGCCCGCTTTGACCTTGGTGGAAGTGTGTGCTTTTCCCGGTATGCAGCAAAAGGCTAGGATAGAATTTTGCCTGGTATGGTAGGCTGAAAAAAAATTTTGAAATTTTTTGGCCGGTCAACTTGTTGACCAAAAATTTGGTTTTGGCCGGTCAACTAGTTGACCAGCAAACTTGGTTTCCAATGGTAGGAAAAAAAAATAGCCCGGGATGGCATTTTGGCCATTGTACAGCCTTATGTCTTAAAAATGCCGGGATGGCATTTGCCCACTATGCAACAATTGTTGCATATGTCGGAATGACAAGTGGGTCCAAATGCAACCAAATGCTGGAATGCTCTTTGCCCGGTATAAACCAAGGTGGCTGTGTGCTTTTCGCTCGGTATGCAGCCAACGGTGGGATGGCATTTGCCTGGTTTGCAACACTATGCAACAAATTGCAGGTTTAGATATGTGGTTCGATATGTGGAAAAATGCTAGTTCATGTCTTGCTGCCTTCTTCTGCATCATGGTTCAGAGGATCGTTGTGGCTGCCGGTTTGGTGTCATTCTGACGTGGCCCATTTGCCCGGTATGGATGAACTCCATGTTCAGTATGCTGTTAATCTGGCTGGTATGGAGTTTTGCTGTTTGGTGGGCCTGCCGTGCTATGCTTTTGTTGGATTGCTCCTATTGCTGATTTGCCAAAATGTCAGTATGTATTTTGCCCGGATTGAATATTTGTCGGTATACTACATATTGCTGTAAATGCCAGAATGACATGTTGCACTTTTTGCCTAGTATGCTGCAAAAGGTCAGGATGGCTTTTCGCCCGATATGCAACTAGGCAGCAAAATGCTGGTATATAAATGCTGTGCAGAGTCTCTAAACCGGTCATGTCGAAGGCTCGTGGCGAGTTTGGATGATGGATTTTTGGCCAATTTTTTCCTTTTGTATGTTTTCTTTCGGTATCATGGAATGTTTAATGGTAGTGCTCGGGATATACCCTAACATTTATATTCTACCTCTAAGTCGGCAAAATATTTAGAGTTAGAACATAGTTTTTATACTTTCTTTTAATTTAATTCCATTTTACTTACCAAAACAAAGAGCACACCTCCTTCATGAATGATGAAAGGACCTACTGCTACAAGATCATACCATTCGGTCTAAAGAACGTCGACATGACTTACCAACGGTTGGTATTTAAAATGTTCAAAACCCATATCAATAGGAATGTGGAGGTATATGTAGATGACATGCCTGTCAAAAGTAAAGTAGCCAATGACCACGTCTGAGACCTGGCAGAAACCTTTGAGGTGCTTTGGGTGATGTTTAACCCAGCCAAGTGTGTGTTTTGGGTGACCTCCGAAAAATTCCAAGGCTTTGTAGTGTCCCACCGCAGCATCTAAGCAAACCCGGAGAAAATCAAAGCTATCTTTGACATGACCCCTTCGCAGATCGTGAAGGAAGTCTAGAAGCTCACAAGGAGGCTCGCTGCCCTCTCGTAGTTCCTAGCCAAGTTTGTAGAGAAGTATTTACCGTTCTTTAAGGCCCTCAGGGGGATGAAGTCAATCGGTTTCTGATGGACGGACGAGTGTCAGGCAACATTCTAGGAGTTGAAAGTGTATTTCACCAATCATCCGTTCCTGACCTCCCCATTGGAGGGCGAGGACCTCTATCTCTACTTAACAGCATGAGACATGGCTCTCAGTTCAGTCCTTATCCGGTAGAAGGAAAATGTGTAGTGGCTCGTGTATTATGTGAGCAAGGTGCTGACAGACATGGAGTCCCACTACCCTCGTGCTAAGAGAATCGCTTTGGCTCTCATCTACTCTGCCTGAAAGCTGAGGCCGTACTTTCAAGCGTATTAAATCATTGTGCTAACTAACTTGCCTCTGAAGGCAATCCTGTAAGAGCCCGAGGCAACCGGATGACTGGTTAAGTGGACTATAGAGTTAGGCAAGTTCGACGTGGAGTTTTGACCGAGGCTAGCCCTTAAGGACCAAGCCCTTGGGGACTTCGTAGTCAAGACGGCGACCCCAGTCCTTGATGCCCTAAACCAAACCAAAGACGCATATGCCATGAGTGTCCCTGTGTGGACTCTCAACATCGATGGATCGACCATGCAAACGGGCAGCGGGGTCGGAGTTGTGCTTGGGATACCCGACGGCTCAGAAATCAAGTACTCTCTCACGCTCGAATTCCTAGCAACTGACAATATAGTGGAATATGAAGCCCTCATCATAGGACTTAAGCTGGCCAAGGAATGCTTTGTGAGAGCATTGATAGAACGTAGCAACTCGAAATTAGTGATCAACTGGATTTGGGGAATCTTCGAAGTATCAAACCCACAACTCGCTAAATACCTAGCAAAGGCGAAGGCCCAAGCCCAGGCATTCAGAAAATTCAAAATTGAGCACATCCTGACAACAAAGAATTGGAAGGTCGACCAGTTAGCCAAGGACATAGTGACAGGATCTCAGGAGCAATATGACCGGACCATGCAAGAGGAACTGGTCGTCCCCAGTATAGATGGCCCAGAATGCAAGGTGCTGTAGACAGTCGAAGATAACAACTGGATGACCTTATACTGGAAGTACCTGATGGACGAAGCATTACCCAAAAACCCTGAAGAGGCCAAGCGGATGAAGAAGACGACTAGCTGGTATACGATCATGGACAGGAGACTGTATCGGCAGGGGTATTTGACTCTCTACCTAAAATGCCTCACGCTGCAGGAAGTTGAATACGCATTGGGCGACGTCCACCTTGGTGTGTGTGGCTTGCACGTCGAAGGAAAAAACATCGCATTCAAAATTATGCGGAAAGGTTTATTTTGGCCCACGATAAAATGAGACGCCATGGACTTTGTTAAGAAGTGCGAGAGCTGCGAAGTCCATGGATCCATGACCCACCAATCGCACACGGAACTGTAGAGCATGTAGGCCTCGTGGCCATTCCAATAATAGGGGTATGACATCCTTGGGCCAATACCCTTGGCCTTCGAATAGAGAAAGTTCATTATCGTTGGCATTGATTACTTCACCAAATGGGTCGAGGCGACTCCTTTGGTATGCATCACCAAAAAGAATGCAACAGAGTTTGTTCGCCAGATTATCATTTGTCGATTTGGGATTCTCGAGGTCATAGTAACCAATAATAAAACCCAATCCACTGAAAAATATTTTACTAAGTACTACACGGGCTTGCATATCATACTGGTCTACACGTCCATGTTGTACTCCCAAGCTAACGGCTAGGTTAAGGTGACCAATCGGACACTGTTGTACAGACTAAAGACTAAACTTGAGGATGCAGGGGGCTCTTAGGCTGATAAGCTATCTTCTGTGCTCTGATCATACCACACGACCCCACGGGAACCCACGAGGGAGACGCCCTTTAGCCTCTGCTATGGGGCTAAAGCGGTCCTCCCCATCAAGGTGGGGTTTCCCAACCTTTGGATCGAATGCTTAGACCTCGTTAGTAACTCCCAGCGGCTCAGAGAGTACCTAGACCTGCTCTCCGAAGTTCACAATGTGATGTGCCTAAGGACGACAACCTACCAGTATTGCACCGCTCGGTACTACAATAAGCAAGAGAAGGCTCGCCTACTCGAGGTTGGGAATCTAATCCTTTGGAGTGTAGAGGCAACAGGTAAGACCACCCATAGGAAAAAGATCTCCTCGAACTGGGAGGATCCATTCTTTGTCTCGACGATCCTCTAAAACGAAGCATACAAGCTATGCACCTAGGATGGCAAATTGATCCCATGGACCTAGAATGCCACCAACCTCCGGAAGTACTATCAGTGAAGCATGTACGCATCCAGGTAAGTTGTGCATACATGAACTAGATTGCTTGTCCATGTACCACGTTTCCATTAATAAAATTATTGTTTTTATCTGCTTGTCTGATTGTTCATGCTAATGTGTGTTTGCTTGCCATCTCCCAAAATGTATAAACGACCTAAACTGTCGCTAAGTCAAGAGAACGTTTGTCCACCTGTAAAAAGAAACCATGGCCCCGCACCAAGTGGCCCACATGCGATCAAATTTTGAACTTTGACTTCATACCGGATGGCTCTTAGCGACCATGAAACCTTGGCCCGCACCAAGTGGCTTACACGCAGTCAAATTTCAACTTCGGCTCCGCACCGAAAGGTTCGTAGTGGCCACAAAACCTTAGCCTCATGCCAAGTGGCCCACATGTGATCGAATTCAAAATTTTGGCTCCTCACCGAAAGGCCCCTAGCGGCCATGAAACTTGACCCCGCGCCGATCGACCCACCTGCGATCGAACTAGTAGGTCCAGGGGCTCCAGAAGCTCCCAACAAAATGGCCATCAAAACCTTAGAGAGCCTAAACGGCAGGCGTGCGGCAACGTTCTCAGAAGAAGAAAGCATCCTTAGTCAACGACGGTCGGTGGGCTTGAACTATGCTCACAAAAACGACGATGCCCCGAACAAGGTTAAGCACCGGGATGGTGTCATGCGTGCAACGGCCTAAGACCCAGAGTCCGGCTACTGTAGCCTCAAAACTCAGCTGGCCCTTGAGAGACTTCACCAGGCATGCGACGACATCTGACTTATTGGACAGAGCATTTCACTATACATGAGATGCGACGACATCCTCAACCGAAGGATGAGCATAGCACAAGAGGCTCCTAAAGTGAGCCATGACGGCAATAGCAAGACAACTTAGCCAACGAAATGATAAGATCCGTATCATAAAAAAAAAGAGAAAAAGGAAGATAGCAAAGTGAAAAGAAAGTATTCTTTATTCAAGCTAGAAATTGTAAGATTCCTCTCAGAAAGCTATGTACAAGAAAAGTGAACAAAATGCGGCTTCCCTACGAGCTCAAAGGCCCTGTTCCATCCGGGAAGTCGATCAAGCCCAAGCTATCTTCGATCTCGTCATTACAAGGATTGAGGATCCCCACAGAGACATCTAGAGCTATAACAGAGACTATGCGGCGACATGGGTGTATGCTGTCCAAGAACCTCGCGTCCAACACTCCAGCCATCTCCTCCTGAGAAAGTCGAACTCGCAAGCTAGCCTCCTGCAGATCACTCCTCAACCGTTTGTTCTCCTGCTTCAGAATAGCTACCTCGCTCTTCTAACGCTGCTGGGCTAGCCGCTCACACTATTTTTGAACCCGACAAGTGCCCTCATCTCGTTGAGAAAGAGCGATGTGGATGAAGCAAATGGCTTCCGGGATCTACAAAAGAGAAAAGGACGAAATGCTCACGAGTCCTGTCCATGCAAGAAACATCACATAAAGGGCACCTCCATTGTGCCAGACGACTGCAACATGGCTCCAGTATTTGAGACACTTGGGGGCTCCGGCAGCTCGATAGGCTCCTCCACTCCGCTTGCCTAAGCCTCATCGACTGTAGCTTCATCTGTAGTCTCCTCAAGTGCATCGGCCTTAATAGTAGCCTCAGGACCAGGGACGAGCAGCTTAAGTGACACTCTAGCTGCCGCAATGACCGCCTCCAGAATATCCAAGGACGCAGCAACAGGCTCCAGATCAGCCACCTCAACAAACTTTTTCGAGTTGATCACCGCCTCCTCGGTGCCAGTCATAGCCACCCCTACGAAGGACTCGACTGGCCACTCGCCGGTGGAGGGTTCCGCCTCAATGTCAAATAAGGAACTCGATGTGGACCCCTCACCTGAAGGAAGCCCATCGAGGGGGACACCGTACTCCGCCAAAGCAATGGCCGGAATAGGAGATAGATCGGGGGCTCCCGTGTGTTGTTCCAACCCAGGCTCCTATCACGACAGTGATTGTAGTAGGCATTGTCAATGTAGACCCAACGGATCGGCCGGATGCAGCAAGCAATACCAAGGCCCTCCTGCTAGAAGTGCCTTCGGCCCCCCTCAACCTCTTAAGCCATCACGTCTTCATCGGAAGAGGAGTCCAGTGACAGTGATGAGTCACCTTGCTCGGGTGACTCTCTCAATGGCTCTCTGATGGACAAAGCCCCAGCTTTCTTATTTTGGTCGACAGCCGCTGCCCCGCTACTTGCACGCTCCCACCCAATAGTCGCAAAAATCTCAGAGGTCAAGTAAAATCCCTGAGTGGAAAACATTTTTATCTTAGTCTGGATGTGATTGATCAAATCTTTCTCCTACTTCACTTCCACCTTGCACACGCTTTTTGAGAAGAACTCGCTCACAAGACCCCACTCATGGGAAATCTCCCACTCTGAAGGGTGCATTAGGAAGAAAAATCGATTCTTTTAGATTTTCACAGAGTTGGGGTTCGTGCCTCGGAAATTGAAACCTGTGTGAGGAGACATCTAAAGCCAATCCTCTAATTGGACAAAGCAAAAAATCACCTTCACCGAGTGTGGGCCAAACCCACCACTAAAAAGTCTGACGAAGACATACATGGGACACCAAATAGTGGATGGCGTTAGGGTGAAGCCATGCTACAAGGATGTTGAACGCCTCAAAGATTCCATAGAGGTCCAGCTCCATATGAAAGTGAAGTCCACCCCTTAGGTGGTGCTCATACACAGTGATGATGCCCTCAGGGGGCGCATTAGCTTTGCCCCCCTTGCCAAGAAGGAGGTGGGCCTAGTTGCTCGGAATATGACAATCAACCCTTAGAGCGGTGACGGCGCTCACCGAAAGGACTGACTTGATGTCGCTCACTTTCTAATGAATGGACGAAGAAGGACAGCTTTTCTTCTTCGCCATGGATACTCAAACTAGACAGTCTCCAAAGTATGAAAGACAGGAGGAAGTGTTGTTTAAATAGGCAACACCAGGGAAGGCCAAGTAGCATCATGCGGGAAAATGCAAAAGTCACCCTGAATGATGGCGGCGACATGAGTCCCCTCAGCAGAGCGCAGCACGTCTATCGAAGGCAGCTCATCATAGTGCCTGACAAACTGCCACCCCACTCACACTGCAGCCGCCTGCTGAATCCCCACAGTCACACCACGTAGTTAATGGGAAGATACCAGCCATTGGAAACGACGGTGATAACCCATCTGAAATTCAGATCGAAAGGGAAAAACGAGGCATCCGAATGCAATGAATTACAACAAATAAATTGCTTTACTCTAAAGAAATTTTATTAAGGAATTTTACTAATAAAGTTTCTTTGCAGGGAAAGTCGACCAGTGGTCATAAAATATAACTATTAGCCCCCTTCGGGTTGCAGGATCGGGAGTCATGAACTCAGTCAACTCTGAGTGCATCCGGGTGCTTGCATTCAGAGAGTCTAGGAGGCCCATACAAAAGCAAGGTGTTGCCAGTGAAGCTATCCTTTGGTTAAGCCGAATCCCTTCCTAAAACCTTCCTTCTAGCATGGAAACCAACTCCTCTAGCCGAATCCTCAACCTCAGCTCGACCTCCAGCAGTGCATGGAAAGCATGCTCTTCTCTGAGTCACACCCGGCACTGCTCGAGCTCCTCCTGAAGAGCGACAATTTGACTCTGAGCTTGCTAATTAATGTCAGCCAACTGTGACACCCTCTCCTCTGCCTCCACCTCCGACCACGCTTGCTCCAAGTAAGCTGCTCACACCCGAGTCTATTCGATTTTGGCAAGGGCGATCTGCACCCGGGCCTCTATATCCTCAACTACTCATTGGACGCAATGGAATGACTGACCGGCTCCCTTAGGACCTTGGCACCGAGAGCAATTAGATGCCCCTTCGGATTCAAAGGCCGGTGGTGCACTCAAAAACCTTGCCCGCCCAATGGCTGAAAACTCCGAGTGACAACCTTTTGACACTGCAGTGGCAAGCCCCACCTCTTTGAGGCCTCTTAGTCCTCACTCTCCCCATCATGACTCTTCAGTAGGAGGCTCAAACCCTGAAAAAGAGGACAGTCCTGCCAACGGTCCTGGAATGACGTCATACAGCCCGCTTGCCATTAGCGTGACTGCAACAAAAGAAACGTGGGAACAACTGCAGGCTCGGATTTCACACCTCACAACAGTAAATGGATTCCCAAATTGGAGAAGTCCTTGGCAATTAAATAGCCAAAGCTTCCCCAAGGAGACAGCGTCGTTTAATTAGAGAAGGGCGTTCCACCTCCCAATAAAATCCCTCCACGTGGCGACGCCCTGAAGCATCGCGCCTTTCCAACAAATGCAATTATGACGCGATAACCTTGCAGTTTCTAGTGCATTAAATGTAGGTGAGATCTGATTGACACACCCTCCAACGATATCGATCAACCTGCAAGAAGAATATGAACAGCGCATGCTCATAAGCAATTTCTGTCAGATCATCCCATCAACAGTCCAAACATGGATTTGAGGGATGAGCACCGGCAAGGGCGACCGAAGGCCACTGGACACTCAGAATAAGTAAGCAATCAAGCCTGTATGATGGCGAGAGAGCCCTACGACCCTTGAGTCATATCGTGCAAAGTAACAAAAAGAAAATTTAGTGGCAGAAGGGATAAATGACAAAATTAACGCTTTTATTCATTAAAAGTGTCCATGACAGAGTACAAGGCTTGTATTAGCAAAAGTACAAAAGAACAAGAAATAAAGCAAAGTACAAGAAGCCACAGAGTAGCGGTGCCCTCGGGAAGGATCGGCCTTGAGCATAAATGCACATCATCTCATTCTAGTCGCATTTACCCCAATGCCAATTCCCCTCCTAGAGGAACGAAGTGGATGCCGATGCCACACTTGTGACGAGAAAGGTTCCTCCACGAGCAAAGGAAAGGCTTCGATCAAGAGTCCCACTAGAGCCATGACGCGCCCGCCTTCGGCCCAATGGAACTCCGGGACTCACCTCCTCTTCATGCAACGTATATGAACGGTCATTCACTGTAAGAGATGGCGACGACACGCTATTGAGGGAACATAATCCCCTGAATCAGCATGCTGGCCTCACTATGCCCCTTGCGACTGAGAACCCTGGCTAGCAAAAGAGGAGGCACATGACAACTGTAGAATGGCCGGGCCACCCTCATTACAATGAGGAAGTATCTACGAGAAAGGTATTACGACAGGCTTCAACAACAGCTGCAAATCTCTCATAGATCCATCTGATTCCTTTGCGAAACTCCATAAGGCGCAAGACAAGCCAATGATTCCGCATTCCTTCGCCAAAGAATGGCTAAGTACGACTCATCCAATCTAGAAACCCCTCAATTTATAGTTGTGTGAAGGCCTAACAAGCTCCCAGAGAGACACGCCACTTGATGGCCGTTAATCGGAAAGCAAGAAAGCCATCAATGTGGAGCCAATTCCCAGGCGGTAAATCTTTCCCAACAAAGTATCGAATCCCTACGGTGCCTCTAAAAGGCTATATCTTCGCACAGGGAAGGAACGACATCCTTGAGAGACAAAGACTAGCGCATCTTGAGGAAGCCCGTGAGGATAGACAGTGGGACCCACCTTTGATATGCCAAGCCCCGGCAACGGGCCTTTTTCCAGGCATGAGGGGTTAGCGATGGGTTCAGTATGGATTTGGGCCAAAATCTATGAGGTTCAGCTAAAGGAAGGAGGGTCCAACCAGTAGAAGGATCCAGCCCAGTAACGTGCCCCAAGAGATGTAGAAACACGGCCCACTTAGCGCCCCAGGTGCATAGCCAATCAACGTACACGTACCTGTAGAGGTGACCACAGGTAGCCGGTGCATGAGGCACCGGCTAAAAAAATGTCAACCAATGGGAGATGAGATCAACGCTGACAAACTGTAGTGCACGTCGCCCTATTAACTACTCAGCCAATCCGAGCAAAGTTAGCAGGCCTGCATTGGCCATGCCTGACGACGGTTTCCTCCCCTCCATAAGGAGACAACTGACATTACAGGCCAACACCAGCGTGCAGTGGCCAACGAATCCCGGCAAGTCACTTGTTGGAAAATCTGGCTCCCAAAGCCTCCCTCAAGGCGTTTACAAATACCTTCTCCTGCAGTGGAGAAGGGATCCGATTCCAACTTTCCTAAGAGAGCCTAAATGGTGATCTAAAATCAAGCATTCAATCCTTCACCGAACACTCAAAAGTTTTGAGGAGAAATAACCAGCTCTCTTACCTCAAACCACAGCCTTCCTAAGGTGGCAAAAGTGAGCCACTCATAGCGGTGCAACCCACGAAGCCCAAACCTCCTTTAAACATCGTACGCACTCTTCTCATTCCTGCATCTCTGTATTCTTATCACGTTTACATCCACGCGTATATCTTTTCATTCCCTAAAAATATTTTTGATTCGAGTATCGGAGTATTCACGTTGAGATAATTTCTTGCCATATTTTGACCTCCTGTTTATAATTTGTGGTACGTAGGATCGAAATTGAGAGATGTAGAGATCAAACCCGTTTATAATCCAACGTAGTTGAGAAATCCGAATGATCTCTAATCTGTACGAGAATCCAAACCCAGAAACGCAGCAAAGTCTAAATTAATATATAATATTATAATCTTTATTAATTTAATA
>JAODPA010138180.1:0-16129 GCA_025585075.1 Nepenthes mirabilis
AAAATTTTTGCGCCCGTTGTGAAGATGTCCTCGGTCCGTGTAGTGCTTGGACTGGCAGCAGCGTTGGACCTGGAGATTGAGCAATTGGATGTCCGGACAGCTTTTCTCCATGGAGATCTAGAGAAAGAGATCTACATGGAGCAGCCAGATGGTTTTGAAGTCAAAGGAAGGGAGGGATTGGTTTGTCGTTTGAATAAGAGCTTGTATGGGCTGAAACAAGCTCAGAGACAGTGGTATCGGAAGTTTGAGTCTGTTATGGTCAGACAGGGATACCATAAGACTTTTTCGGACCACTGTGTCTTTGTGCAGAAGTTCTCGGAAAACGATTTCGTCATCCTTCTCCTTTATGTGGACGACATGCTGGTTGTCAGACAGAATAGTGCTCGGATCAAGGAGCTAAAGAAGCAACTGGGACAGTCTTTCACCATGAAAGACCTCGGAGCGGCGAAACAGATTCTGGGAATCAGGATTTCTCGCAACCGAGAGGATAAGAAGCTTTGGCTGTCCCAGGAAGGCTATATTGAAAAGGTGCTTCAGAGATTCAACATGGAAGGGTCCAAGCCTGTCAGCACTCCTTTGACCAACCATTTTAAGTTGAGCAAAAAGCAGTGTCCGTCCTCGGATACTGAGAAGGCGCGCATGAGTAAGGTACCTTACTCCTCGGCCGTTGGCAGCCTTATGTACGCAGCCGTGTGTATGCGGTCGGACATTGCTCATGCGGTTGGCCTTGCGAGCAGATTCCTCTCAAACCTAGGTATGGAGCATTGGTCAGCGGTGAAGTAGATCTTCAGATATCTTCGCGGGACCTCCAAGACGGGTTTGCAGTTTGGAAATGAAAAGCCTCAGCTGATTGCGTACACAGACGCAGATATGGCAGGGGACGTTGATTCTCGGAAATCAACGTCCGGATACTTGGTGAAGTTTGCGGGAGGGGCGGTCTCCTGGCAGTCCAAGTTGCTGAAGTACGTCGCTCTCTCCACTATGGAAGTAGAGTTCATTGCAGTGACCGAGGCCTGTAAAGAGATGCTTTGGATGAAGAGGTTCGTCCAAGAGTTGGGTCTAAGGCAAGAGACATACGAGGTTCTTTGTGATAGTCAAAATGCCATTCACTTGTGTAAAAACTCCTCATTCCATTCTCGGTCAAAACACATTGACGTGCGATATCATTGGGTGAGAGATGTTTTTGATGATGGGCAGCTATCAATTGGAAAGGTCTGGTTAGACGATAATGGGTCAGACATGATGACCAAGGTTTTGCCAAAGGGGAAGCTGGAAGCTTGTTGTGACATTGCCGGTCTAACTAACTTCACTTCCACTCGATCGTGAGGGGAAGTTTGTTGGGGTCACTCCCGAGTGGCAGTCGTCCACGGATTCCATTGGAAGAATGGACGAGGATTTTGTTTGAAGCGTCAGAGGACTTTGGGACGAGGACTTCCTTGAAGCGTCATGTCTGAGTAGTTGCTGAGGACGAGGACGAGGAGTCTAGAATCGTAGGCGTCGACTCTATCAACGTAGGCCTGCTGGTGGCCTTTTTTGCAGGTGGGTTGGTCACCCACTTTGATTGGATGTTGCAGCGGCTACAACTTCCCGATGGCAGGCCTGCCCTCTGACACGCCAAGCATGCGCCTGCCATGGCAGGCCTAGGGCGTAGGTCTGGAGACCTACGTCAGTAGGGTGGGCGGACACGCCATCTTTTGTGTATATATACAGAAGCTTGTTGCCCTTGCGTGTGTGCTAGAGTTGGGACATTTGAGTTCTAAGAGCCTTGAGAGAGTTGTGGAAAAGCTTTGTTGTAAAGATAGAGTGAGATACACTTTGAGAGAGGAAGGTTGTACACTTGAGATTGTTTTCTTTCGTTAGAGTTTGAGTAGCCAACACTTGTAAACAATTCTCTTATAGTACATTTCTTCGTGGTTTTTCCCTTGATTTAAGAAGGGTTTTCCACGTTAAAACTTGTGTATTCTCTTTTGTTCTCTATCCTTACTTTCCTTGCCGTCCGAGAGCTTTGCTCTGTGTGCTGTCCGAGAACTGTGTCCGCTCGATCACCGTGCAGTCCGAGTGTTTTTCCCCAACACCGTTCATCCGTCATTCCTCCTGCGGGCTTGCCTTCCCTTCCCGACAGGAGGAGTCAATAGGTTGGCGATGAAAATCGTATAATGCACAGCACCTACCCCAAGATTTGCCTGTAATGTTTAAACTGCTCCCGGCGATTTCTTTTTTTCTGTTAGAATTTCTAAGTCAATAGGTTTTTCTAATTTATTGTCGATCCAAATTACAGTTTACAGTCATTTCAAATTAAGATCACTAAGCCTTTCTTAGATATATGCAAAACAGTTTGAATTTGATTGCTCAATGATACCTAAGCATACGGAAAGTGTCAGAGTTCTCAAAGCAGTGCCAAATAGTAATTATACCAAAAAAAAAAAAAGTGGTTAACTACGTTCAGATACTAATTCAAAACCCCAATTATCTAATATCTCCAGGCATCTGTTTGTAGATATTATCTGTTTTGGATCCAACCTGTACGGTTTTATTCTTGGCAAATGGTCTCTACCATTCCCAAAACGCGTCTACAAGTGAGAGGTATCCATGTTCTTATAAGGCACGCTTTGTTTCCTTCTTCATCCGATGTGCGACATCACAGTCCACCCCCTTAGGAGCCCAGCGTCCACACTAGCACATCGAATTGGGCCGCGTCTCTGATACCATTTGTAACATCTCCAGGCACCTACTTGTAGATATTGTTTGCTTGAGTCCAACCCGCATAGTTTTGTTCCTGACAGACAGTCTCATAAGAGCTTTTCCGCTCTCTTCCTTACCTTCCACAAAAGGCCTTTAAACGCGAGATCTCTTGCTAGGAACAAAACCGTGCGGGTTGGGTCCAAAGCGGACAATATCTATATACGGGTGCTTGGGGACGTTACATATTATTTGTCAAGATGTTGGGAATGTTATGAAAACAGATATATGTATCAGTATTTTTGCTTAAGTTGGCACTTCAAATTGTTTGAAAGACTTGAACTAACTGCCCTTAAAAAGAGCAGAGCATATATGTCGGTGTATGGCGTTCGAATAGTAGAGTTGGTGTTAGATTTAACAAATTATTAAAATATATAATACCTAGGTTGTTAGGGTAAATTTTCTCAATATTAGATTTAACTAAAGATGATATGTATTCTAAGTACAAGTAAATTCAAATTGTCCATTGACCAAAAAAATGGACAATGTTGCCGCATACATCATAAATCAAGCTGTTATACAAAGGGTTCTGCCACACGTTTCACCTTTAATCTATTTTTTTATTTTTTGTTTCTTTATAAATTAATTATTATTTAATTTGAATTTTAAAAATAATTGTTCTAAATTTTATGAATGTAAGAAATGTGAGTTTAAAATTATGTATTTGTATGATATTGTTGGGTCCCGTGCCAAGGTCCACGAGTAATATCAAGCTTATCCCATCAGTGCAGGAAACCTACGTGGCATCCAGCTGATGGAAAATGACGGACACATTGGAGCGCATTAATGGGCTGCCGGAAAACAAACAGGAGAGAGGAAAAACCAGTCAATGAAGGAGCGGTTAGTGTTGCGCCGACGGCTCAAGTAGCCGCTCGCAGACAGCTAGCCAATCCCAACTTGAGGGAAGACCAGGCGTGGCCGGCAGCCCTCAGGAGCCTGCCCGCCACCGCAAAATGACAGCCGACATAACCGACGGTCACCAACAGTGACCAGAGGCCAGGGAACCACGGAAACCCTCGCGCCCAAAGTCCACTAGGAAGGAGCATATGAGAACTCCCTTTCCCTGCAGATGGGGGGATCCGAATCCCTGTTCCTCTTCCAAGATCACAAGAGAGAAAGCAATCAAACAGAGATAAGACTCAAATCTCGCGGCCACAAGCGAGCCCACTTCTCTCACGATCACAATCCCCAAGTCCATTGAAGCAATGGGAAGTTAGCCACCTACTGTGGTGTATTAAGGAAGCCAGGCCTTCCACAACCTGCTCATCGCATCTCCCACACTGAAACATACGTATCACTGACGTTTCATCAGCATCCATCTGCGTACCGCTTAGTGCATGCGCCATTTCCGTTTATTACGGGAACCTACTGACTTGAGCGTTAGAGTGGCCGTGGTGGGAGAAATATCGCCGGACCTTTGACCTCTCGTTTGTTGTTTGTGTTGTGCAGGTCCAGATTAGGAGATACGGAGACCGGACCCTTGTCATGATACTACCTCGTGATCGGGGACCCGGAGGCTTCCTAATCCGTACAGCAACCGCGGACCTGGGATGCAACATTGGCTCCGTCTGTGAAAAACTGATGAGAAGCCTAGTGTCTCCTTCCCACCTCCCTTCCAAAGAAAAGAAAATGGTGAACACCAGAGCACAAGCTAGTGCTCCAGCAATGGACGTCGTTGCTCAAAACGAGGGTCCCCCCTTGGGAGCCACGAAGACGCCCGTCCAGAGCCTGATGTCCACCGCTTGGCTGCAGACATGGGCGATATAAAGCTAGTACTCTATGCCCTGTGCGATCGAATGGGAACTCCTTAGCCGGGGGCTGCCCTTCCAGCATCTTAGGCCTCCTCCTCCAGGAGAGTGAGACGTCGTGCGGCGGCCCTCAGGAGAGGATCCATCCAGCTCGATAATGCCGCGGCCTAGGCGGTCCCCAACAGAATCGACCCTCATGAAGCCGAAAGCCATCCCGACAGCAGCTATTGGGGGGACAGCCTTGAGTGGCGTAACCCCCGCAACTCGTGTGGCCGCGGGAGGCAAACCACGGCGGGCTCCAACAGCGAGCGACCTCCTCAAGCGGAGAGCCGATACCACCGACAAGCTCAACCGCATCTTTAGGACCACACGGAGCTCCGCAATGTCATTAATGCGCAGAGAGGTGCTACCGACCCGTCGATGGAGGAGAAAGTCAAGGTGTTGTGGGACATCCTGCACAAGGAGAGGCCTACACGATCCTCCGCCAACCTTCGAAGATCGCCCTTCGCCATGGATCTGCAGACCCAGCCGTTGCCGAATAAGTTCAAGATGCCTGTCCTAGAGGGGTACGACGGAAGCAAGGATCTGGTGGACCATCTCAACTGCTTCCGTACCCACTTGTCTCTATAAGGAGCTAGTGAGGCCTTGATGTGCCCTTGCATTCTCGTCACTCTCAGGGGGGACGCATTGCTCTGGTTCCATGGTCTCCCTCCGAACTCCATATGCTCGTTCGACGAGCTAGCTGACAGTTTCCTGAGCCAGTTCGCTTCTAGTCAAAGAGAGGAAAGACAACCGTGGCACCTGGTCAGCCTCCACCAGAGATCAGACAAAAGCCTGAAGCGGTTCCTCAACTGTTTCATCACTGAGGCACGTCAGATCCCCCAGCTCTCCGATGAGCCGAAACTCAATGCCTTCGTCGCCACACTGGTGGCAGGGGATTTCTTTAAGCACCTATCGTACCAGCGCCCTCAAACCTTTCGGGAGGCCGAGGCCATCGCCAGGGCGTACATTACGGCCGAAGAGGCCAACGAGGCGAAGCGCCCTGAGTGAGCGGACTGGCCCCCAGAAGCTACCAGGCCTACTGGCCAGCGGAAGAGGGACAGCGACGGCCACCGCTTCCCTGAACGCCGTAAGCAGCCGCGGCCTCCACCAGGGCCCAGGAAGGACCACGGACGGACATCCCTGACTCCCTTGAACGACACTCGCACCAACATTCTGATGCAGATTCAGGACGAAAAGTTCTTCAAGTGGCCGAAAATGCTGAAAGGTCCCAACGGCAACGACCAGACCAAATACTGCCAATATCGCTGCTGCCTGGGACACTCGACGGAGAACTTTCGGACCCTGCAGCTGGAGATAGAGGATCTGATCCGCCATGGACACCTTGAGCGGTTCGTGAAGCGTTCGGGATAGGGCCCCACAACATCGGACAATGAGGCCAGCGAGCCATCGACGGGCCGAACGGCCGCCGGGGTGGTCAACATGATCTCCGCTGCCGCCGGGAATGCCGGGCAAAGGGAGCCAAAGCCAACTTCCATCAACAAGTGAGCAAGGATAGGGGATAGGAGTGATATCATTAGCTTTAACAGTAACGATATGGCTCATGTAACCTCCCCCATACTGATCCTCTTGTTGTATCTGCCCTCGTTTTAGATGGTTGGGTTGACTACTAGTTGAAACAAGTTTTAATTGATAATGAAAGTTCACAGAATTTACTGTATCTCAGCGCTTTCTTTAAACTTGGATTGAGACGAAGCCGAATGATAGTCGCCGGTGGACCCCTATATGGCCTGGATAATGAACCGGTCCCGTATAAGGAATAGTCCAGCTGGAGGTCATTGTGGGGACCCACCCGTGCTCTGTGACACGAGAGTTGGTGTTTCTCGTCGTTGATCTACCTTCTGTTTACAACGCCATATTGAGCAAACCCTTCCACATGACTTTCGGAGCTGTGACGTCGATTCCACACCTGAAGGCAAAGTTCCCCACCCCGTGGGGTGTGGGAGAAGTGCTCGAAGACTAGGAGATGGGACGAACGTGCTACCTGTCCCGGATCAGTCCCGCAGCACCATGTTGCCCGGACGAAGATCTTGACCTCCGTGATGAAACCCTGTTGCAGCAGGCCCAATTGGGAGAAGCTCCCAAAGTAGTCCCTTTAAATCTTTCCGAGCCGGGAAGGTGCGTCCACATGGGTAGATCCCTCCAACCCACAGAACGCGGCCGGCTGATTACCTTCCTTAGGGCCAACTCTGACGTGTTTGCCTGGGTTCCCGCTGACATGCCCAGGATACCGGCCGATGTAATCGTCCACAAGCTGGGCTTTGACTCGAGCCGAAAGCCCGTCCGACAGAAGTGTAGGAACCACTCTGTCGAGAAGTTGGTCACCATAAGGGAAGAGGTGAGGAGACTCCTGGACGCGGAGTTCATTCGGGAGGTCCAATATCCGGAATAGTTATCTAACGTCGTGCTAATAAAGAAGAGCAGCGGCAAGTGGCGAATGTGTGTCGACTTCACCGACGTAAATAAGGCTTGTCCCAAAGACAGTTTCCCTCTCCCCAGGATCGATCGACTCGTGGACTTCACGTCCGCGCACGAACTCTTGAGCTTCATGGATGCATATTCTGGCTACAACTAGATTCGGATGCACCTGGAGGACGAGGAGCATACCTCCTTTATGATTGACCAAGGGACATACTGCTACAAGATGATGCCCTTTGGCCACAAGAATGCCGGCGCAACCTATCAACGCCTGGTGAACAAGATGTTTGAGGCCTAGATTGGGAGAAATATGGAGGTCTACGTCGACGATATGCTCGTGAAGAGCAAAGTCGCCCACGCCCACATCAACGACCTGGAGGAGACATTTCAGGTCCTCCGACGGCACAGGATGAAGCTCAATCCCGCCAAGTGTGCCTTCGGAGTGACTTCAAGAAAGTTTCTGGGCTTCATTGTGTCCCAGCGCGGCATTGAAGCCAACCCAGAGAAGATCAAGGCCATCCTCGACTTAAACCCCCCGCAAACGATAAAGGAAGTGCAGAAACTCACCGGGCGGATAGCGGCCCTTTCACACTTCCTCGCTAAGCCGGCAGAGAAATACCTACCTTTCTTCAAGGCACTAAGGGGCACTAAATCGCTGAGGTTTAGGTGGAGTAAGGAATGCGACGAAGCTTTCAGAGAGTTGAAGACGTACCTCGCCAGCCTGCAGCTCCTGAGCTTGTCGCGCGAGGGCGAGGATCTTTACCTCTACTTGGCTACGTCAGAGGCGACCCTTAGCTCCATGCTGGTCGGGAAGCGCGAGGGGGTGCAACAGCCATTGTACTACGTGAGCCGAGTGCTGATGGATGTGGAGGCTCGTTACCCGCATGCCGAGCAGATGGCGCTCGCCCTCATCTATTCGGTACGGAAGCTGCGACCCTACTTCCAATCGCACCGGATCGTCGTACTGACAGATCATCCGCTGAAGTTGATCTTGCAGAAGCCAGAAACATCCAGGCGGTTAGTCAAGTGGGCCGTTGAGTTAGGGGAGTTCGACGTGGAGTTCCGGCCTCAACCAGCCGTGAAGGAACAGGCATTGGCTGATTTCATTGTTAAAGCAACGACCCCAGCTCCGGAAGATGCTGACAACCCTGGAAAAGTGGAAGACCGCGGTCCTCCAGTATGGACCCTAAAAGTGGATGGGTCGTCCACCCAGGGGGCAGCGGAGCCGGAGTCATACTAAAGATGCCAGAGGACACAGAGATTACGTACTCCATCGCGCTGGCCTTCCAGGTCACCAACAACGTGGCAGAGTACGAGGCCCTCCTCGCTGGCTTGCTCCTAGCCATGGAATATTCTGCAAAGTCATTGGTCGTGCGCAGTGACTCCGAGCTCGTGGTCAACCAGGTACAGGGGAACTTTGACGAGTCAAACCCACAACTCGTGAGGTAATTGGCGAAAGCGAAGACCCTGATCCTTGAATTTGATCGATTTATGATCGAGCATGTCCCCAGGACCGACAACGAGAGGGCTGATTGACTAGCCCGGGACGCGGCTACTGGATCCCTAGAGCAGTACGCTAGGGAACCAAGGGAAGTCCTGATTGCACCTAGCATTGACGCCAAAGACCAAGAAATGCAATGGGTCGATGCATGAGGCAATTGGATGACGCTGTACATGAAATACCTGGCCGAGGGAACCCTCCCCGATGATGCCAATGATGCCAAACGGATTAAGAGGACAGCAGGTTGGTACATGCTCCTCAACGGTAGGCTGCATAGGCAGGGATACTCCACTCCTCTCCAAAAATGCCTTACTCCGGAAGAAGCCGAGTACGTCCTGACCGAGGTACACTTGGGCTTGTGCGGCTCGCACATCGGGGGCAAGAACCTCGCGTTCAAGGTCATGCGGCAAGGGTTCTATTGGCCGACTATGAAGCGGGACGCTATGGAGTTCGTCTGGAAGTGCGAGAGTTGCTAGGTCCACGACCCCATGATGCATCAGCCGCACACGGAGTTGCACTACCTCTAGTCCCCGTGGCCATTCGCGCAATGGGGACTCAGCATCCTCGGACTGTTACCATTGGCTTCCTGGCAAAGGAAATTCCTGATCGTTGGTATTGACTATTTCACCAAATAGGTAGAAGCTGTCCCTCTTGCCAAGATTACCGAGCAGAACACGATAAAATTCCTCCGTCAGAGTATCGTTTGCCGCTTCGGGATTCCTAAGGTCGTGGTGATCGACAACGGAACCCAATTCACTGGCAAGCGATTCACGAAATACTGCCGCGATCCCTACATCAAGTTGATCCACACGTCCGAGGCCCATCCCCAGGCCAACGGACAGGTTGAGGTCACCAACTGCACGTTGCTACATGGATCGAAGACTAAGCTGGAAGACGCAGGGGGCTTCTGGGTCGAAAAGCTGCCATCTGTACTTCGGTCGTATCGGACGACCTCGCGAGAGCCGACGAGAGAGACGCCTTTCAACCTCTGTTTTGGGGCTGAGGTTGTAGTCCCCGTGGAGGTGGTGATGCCAAGCCTGTAGGTCGAGTGCTTCGATCCAGCCACTAACTCACAGAGGCTCCGGGAAAGCCTAGATCTGCTCTCCGAAGTTTAAAATACGGCGCAACTACGGATCGCGGCCTACCAGCAGCGAGTCGGGCAGTATTACAACAAGCGGGTGAAAGCGCGCCCCTCGAAGTTGGAGATCTGGTCCTCTGGAGCGTAGAGGCCGCGGGAAAGACCGCGAACAAGAATAAGCTCTCCCCTGGGTGGGAGGATCCATTCCTCGTCTCCACAATCCTCCGGAGCGGAGCGTACAAGCTGCGCGCCCAGAACGGCAAACTTGTCCCCCGGACTTGGAACGTCGCCAACTTAATGAAGTATTTCCAGTGACGCCACGACAGTCTAGGTAAGACACGCACATGCACCATGGTGAATGCTTGTACATGTGTTATACTTTTTGTTAATAAAATTACTTTTCTTGTTATTCTACATCTCCATTTGTGTGATATGTTGGCATGCATGACATTCTTAAATCAAAACGACCTAGATTGCCCCTAAGTCTGCAGGACAATCGTCTGTCCGTAAAGCAAACCATTGGCCGCGCGCCAAGTGGCCCGCAAGTGGCCAGTAAAAGCCTCGCCCGCACGACGGGCAAGTTTGAAAGGGCACACATCCATCATGTCTCTGCGACAATCGACCCAGGCGGTCAAAGTATTAAGCCTGGAGGCTTTGAAAGCTTCCCAATTCTTGGCCAACAAAAATCTTAGGGGGCAAGTATCGCAGGCATGCGGCGATCTTCTCACGCAGAAGAGAGCACCCTCAGTCTACAATGGTCGAGTCCTAGGACCTTAAACATGGTGATTACGATGCCTTGAGCAGGGGCCACACACCTCCTGCAGACACCATGCGACTAAGGCCTAGACTCGGAGCCCGGGGGCCGTGGCCTGAAAGCCCGGCCGACCCTTGTTGTGGTTCCACGGGACTTGCGATGACATCCGCGTTACCTGTTTGAGCTTCCCACCAACCACGCGAAATGTGGCGACATCCTCTCACGAAGGACAAGCACGGCGCAAGAAGGCACCTGATTAGGGCCATAGCGACAATAGCTCTACGAGCTTAGCATTCAAATGTGGGGGCATGACCCCACAGGTCACATTAAACGAGAGGTGCAGGCAACATGCCGCATTGGAAGAGAACATATATGAAAGAAAAAGAAATCGCCATTTATTTATTAGCCAGAAATAAGTGAATTACAGAGGCAAGAAATAATGACAAGGGGCAACCAAACGACCCATACAAAGACTACTTCGAAAGATTCAACGGATCAGCTTCCTCGAGGAAGTTCCTCAGGCGGGATGCATCCCTGATCCCAGCATTTCCAGGATGAAAAACTCCTTCCGATACATCAGGAGCCACCAAGGAAGCGATCCTACGACATAAGCGAATACCGTCCCAATATTGAGTCTCCAGCATGCGCTCTGCCTTCGACGGGGTGATCCGGCCAACCATATCCGTGGACAAGCATGCATGTTGTCCTCCAGAGCGACGAGCGAGGCTTCTAGGTGCACCACTTTCAGCTGCAAGCGCTTGATCTCCTCTTGCGCCCGTTCGCTATCCCCTTGAAGGGAGGCGACCTGGGCTCTTGCGTGATGAATGGCTTGCAGCCCGCGACGGAATCCCCCGTGGAGGAGGTCGACCAGCTCGTCGAAGGGGTCAACATCGCCAGAAGTCTGTAGGAAAAGAGGAAGATATCAGAGGAATCCCTAAAACATGCGGTAGCAGAGAGGTGCCAGACCGAGACGACCGTACCTGAGCGGGAGCGGCGCTCGAGGGATGTGCAAGATCACCCGGCGGAGGCCTTCCCTGGGGCTCTTCTCCTTCAACCGCCAGGGCCAAGCTAGCTGGAAGGGTGGCAGACGTAGGAGCGCTCGGGGGCTCCAACCTCGAAGACGTCCTGGCTGCCTCCGCTCCAACTCTTGATGGACCAGCGACCAGTACAACTTCGGCCTTTGGTGCTGCAGGGATGTCTTCGAGGATCCTGCCCTCCGAAATGGGCTCCACAAAAATGATAGTTGGCTCCAAAGATCCTCCTGTCTCCGACGTTGGTGCAGGCGCAGCCGAGCGTGACCCCTCAAGGTCATCAAGGTCCAAAACACCGCCCGCCATTTCCGGAGCTACGTCCACGAATACATCGGCGATGGAATGCGCTAGAGGCCCCCCAGCGGGTTGAGACTCCGCCTCGTAGACTTAGAGCACGGCTAGCCCTGCAACTGGAGTCGGTGATGGTCCGGCGGTCTCTCCCCCTGGTGCCTCGTGCTAGTAGCCGCCTTCAGGACCGGGCCTGAACCTCAACAGCAGAACCAACGGACTGCCTCTGGGACCTCCGTGTCGAACTCCCTCTGGCTTCCCTCAACCTCTTCAGGGAAGCCTCAACCTCCTCTTCACCGGAGGACGACTCCAGTAACGAGCAGCTTTCCCCCTCGTCCCCTTCAGACGATCGGGGAGCGACAATTCCCCCAGGCTCTCTCTTACCAGGACCGGCGATGGTCCATCCTGACGAAGGCCCCCACTTGGCGGCCTCAAATGTGATGGACGTTAAAAAATAACCTGGACGGAGAACTTCGCCTCTTGAGACTGGATGGCGGTAACCAACTCCGCCGCCTCTACAGCATCCTTTGTCGGCGGCTTCTCAAGGAAGAACCCCAAAATCGGGCCCCACACGCGTGAAAGTTCAAAATCAGAGGGCTCTTGCAGGAAGAAGTATCGATCATTCCAACCCTTAATTGAATCCGGATTGGTTCCTCGAAAATGGAAGCCCGTCTTGGGCGACATCGACACCCAGTCCTTCGACTCCGTGAAGCAAAAAATCAGTCTGGCGGCCTTGGCGTCGAAAGAGCCGCCATGAAGGCGAGCGAAGATGCACAGGGACACTAGATAACGTAAAGCGTTGGGGTGCAGCCTCGCCATCGGAAGTCCCAACGCCTCCACCAGTGCGTATAGCATGCACGACATGGGATAACGAAGCCCCCCTCTCAAATGGTGTTCGTAGACCGAGACATAGCGCATTGGGGGGCGCTGGCTCTATCTGTGGAACCAGGAGCGCGATCGCCCCAATCGTTGGGGATGCCGTAATCAACCACAAGGGCGGCAATGGAGCTGGGCGTTAGGACAGACTTTGTATTATGAACACCCTGGTGGCCCGCTCTGGGAGCTTGAGAAGAAGAAGCACTCTCTCTTTTCTTTGCCATATCGCTTTCACGACTTACGTCAAGACAGATGAAATCTCAGCGCGAGGAGAAGCCGTGCCCGTTAGTTTAAATAGGCAACGGAAGGCCAGTAGGTGGGAAACCTGAGCGACGCCCACCACGAGCGACTAGGACACGTGCTAGCCCAGGGGAGCATCGCAGGCCCCGAAATCACCTGCAATCATGGCCATGCGCCAGTCTGATGAGCGTGTCGCCTCAACCGCCTGACAGAAGTCCACGCTGGCGCCGCCGCATTAAATGTAGGCTTACGATAGCGAAGCCCACTGCGGGGGCGCACGGGTATATAAAGAGAAAAGAAAATCTAGAAACGCAGACTGCGGAAAACAAAGTAGTATGATGAAATGACGAGTTTTATTGCAACGAAGGATCCGGTTATAATGACCATAAAAAAGGGGAAAATATATCTACAACAGCCTGTTACGGTAGCTATCCCCTAACGCTCCACACAGTCCGCAGAGGAGCTTGGGGCCGGGTAATCAACCAGCTGCGCGCACGTTCTGGCGGTGGAGTTGCGAGAGTCCAGGACGCCGACACGGAAGTTCGGATCCTCCAGCGAGGCTAGCCTCCGGCTGAGACGAATTCCATCCTGGTAATTCCTCTCCAATGCAGGACCGACTTTCTCTCGTAGGGAACCTCGACCTCAGCTCCGTCCACAGCTGCGCGACCTCTGACCCATGCTGTCGCAGCAGCCGCCCGTTCTCTTCTTCAAGGGCCCGTATGTGGGCCTGAGCTGCTACATTGGCGCTGGTGATTCGGGAAGCCCTGGCTTCCGATTTAGTTCACGCGCCCTCAAAATGCGTCGCTTGGGTCCTCAGCTGCTCCACCTCGGCCACTGCAGCTTGCACATGTGCTTTAGCGCTCTCGAACCTCCTAGTGATCTGTTGGAGCGAGAAGTCCCCCCTTCCCGGAGCATGCTCCCGGGAGGAGGCAGCGCCCTCTGCCCTCTCAAAGCCTGGAGGCACCCGCAGGAATCGAGCAGGGCCCATGACAGTGGCTTCGGAATGACCCCCTCCTGGTGCATTGGCGCCCGAAGCCCGGGAACATGAGAACCAAACTCCGACTCACTGAAAGAACGTTCCGATTCGTATGATGACTCCTCCATTGAAGCAGTGGCAAGAACACACGCAGGAAGAACGAACAACTATCGAGTATGCAAGTGCAGGAAAGTGCAAAGCCACAAAGTGGAATGGCACGTTTAAATAGGCGAAAGGTTCTCCTGAAAACGGCTGTGCAATGAAGACAAAGGGCGCCAGAGCTTAGCCAACAGGTGCCGTCCACGTGGAAATCCCTAAAGCCTCGCGCGTTTCCAAGACAAGTCATCATGGCACAGCGCCTCCTGACCAAGCAAGCATTTACTGTGCCAGACAAACCATGGAATGTGTCCGCCAACAGTGGCCTCTCCGTCCCCACAAGACGAGATGTGAATCGACGGGAGAAACTGCTCAGTAAAGAATAGAAGTAGGCACAATAAAGGCAAAGTTGCTACTTCTTTAATTAATCAATACTTTCTTACAAAGTACAATGTCCACAGTGACAAAAAGTGCATGAAAGACGAAGAAAGATGACGGTGCGAGGCCTCGGGCCCCTAGCGACTGCCCCAGATGAGCTTGGAGAACGTGATTTACATGAGATCACCACGGTCAGGAGCCACGGCTAGTTCACCAAGTGAGCGGAGGCGGCCACGAGGGGCACCCCCCCGAAGTGGAGGAGGCTACAGCGTGATCCACCGGGGTGGGATCCGCACCAATGCCGAAGCCCTCAGGGGAAGTAAAGGGAAAATCCCTGCAATTCCCTCACTGGGGCTCCGCCCTCTCTCCCTCCACGGTCCGTGCTCGAGCTCAGTGAGGTGGAGACAATGAGCGACGCCCTCCGCCGACGGGAAGTATTCCCGCGGAGGTTCCGCCAGGGTCCCGCCACACTAAGGATGAGCTACACCACGGAAGGAGGACACGTGACGACAGTAGAGTGGCAGAGCCACCATCATTAGCATGAGAAGCGGACCGCGACATGGGAGTTAGAGCGGTCTTCATCAAGGACTTCGAATATCCAGCTGATCCATCCAACTCCTTCTTGGACCCCCGCTAAGAGCGGGATGAGCCAGAATCTCCTCATTGCTCCTCCAAAGGCAGCCAAGGGATGCGCTCCCCTCGCTAAGAAGCCCTCCTATTTATGGGCAAGATGGGAGCCATTCTCTTGCCCAACGTGGCACGTTTCCCGGCGAACATCTTTCGCGGAATAGGAAAGTTCCCTGGTCAGACGCAACCTTGAGCGCACGAATCCTACCAATCAGAGCAACGAATCATGGCAGCACCAGAAAAGCCTACGCAGACTCCTGGAGAAGGCGCAAAATCAGAAAATGACAAACGGTGGCGCGGCACGAGGAAGGCTGTGGGGCTGTAGAGTGGACCCAAGGGACATGCCAGGCCCAACCACTGGTCGGCCCAAGCATGGGGGCTAGTGTTGGGTCCCGTGCCAAGGCCCACGAGCAATATCAAGCCCAACCCATCAGCGCAGGGAACCTACGTGGCGCCCAGCTGGAGGAAAACGACGGACACATTGCAGTGCATTAATGGGCTGTTGGAAAACAAACAAGAGAGAGGAAAAACCAGCCAATGAAGAAACGGTCAGTGCTGCGCCGACGGCTCAAGTAGCAGCCCGCAGACAGCTAGCCAATCCCAACTCGAGGGAAGACCAGGTGTGGCCGATAGTGTTCAGGAGCCTGCTCGCCACCGCAAAACGATAGCCGACATAACCGGCGGTCAGCAACAGTGACCAGAGGTCAGGGAACCCTAACAATGAACACCCTCGCTCCCAAAGTCCATTAGGAAGGAGCATATAAGAACTCCCCTTCCCTACAGATGGGGGGATCCGAATCCCTGTTCCTTTTCCCAGATCACAAGAGAGAAAGCAATCAAACAGAGATAAGACTCAAATCTCGCGGCCACAAGCGAGCCCGCTTCTCTCACGATCATAATCCCCAAGTTTATTGAGGCAACGGGAAGTTAGCCACCTACTGTAGTGCATTAAGGAAGCCAGGCGAACACAACCTGCTCATCGCATCTCCCACACTGAAGCATACGCATCACTCACGTTTCATCAGCATCCATCCGCGTACCGCCTAGCGCATGTGCCATTTCCGTTTATTGCGGGAACCTATTGACTTGAGCGTCGGAGTGGCCATGGTGGGAGAAATTTCACCGGACCTCTGATCTCTCGTTTGTTGTTTGTGTTGTGTAGGTCTGGGTTAGGAGATATAGAGACCGGACCCTCGTCTTGATGCTACCTTGTGATCGGGGACCCGGAGGCTCCCTAATCTGTACAGCAACCGCGGACCCGAGACGCAACAGATATAAAACATATTTTTTCACCCATATTTTAGAAAATTAGATTACCA
>JAODPA010138191.1:0-16125 GCA_025585075.1 Nepenthes mirabilis
GACGATAGTATGAGCGCACCTCGGACGTCAACCCGATTGGTCTAAATATCATTCCAATGTTTATAATATTTAATAAATTTTCGCCATGCCCAAATTGTCAAAAATTAAAATTAATATTAAATTAATCCAAATAAAAATTTGGGATATTATATGTGAAGAATTGTGTACAAAGGTTTCAGTTACCCTGGGGCAAACCAGCTTTGATATTAATCTCTATCTGCTGCTAATATATGGGGCTGACCTTGTATTCGGAGTACAGTAGCTAGCGTCAATTGGACCCATGCTCTTTGATTACCGATTCTTATGGATGAGCTTTAATCATGCTAGCACTCGACTCACCCTGCATGGCTTGCCAATGGCTTCAATCTCCACCATGACTTTAAGTCAACTGAAGAGAGATGACTTTAGTCAGTCTGTGGCCTCTTACTACCAATTAACCATTCTGCCCACACAAGAGGCGTCCCTGTCCACCCAATCGACCGTGTCCTTTGACCCTAACCAATTTCCCTCAAACGTCAATTCCCAAATTATCCACACTACCCAATCGACCGTGTCCTTTGACCCTAACCAATTTCCCTCAAACGTCAATTTCCAAATTATCCACACTCTCTGTCAAATCCTCTCTTCTTTTGCAGACATCTTTGAAATTCCACACGGGTTGTCTCCATCCTGTTCTACCGACCACCGAATTATCCTAAAATTTGACACTGAGCCGGTGAACGTCAAGCCATACCGATATCCCCATTTTCAAAAGCCGAAATGGAAAGGCTGATTCTCAAAATGCTTGAGGAAGGCATCATTCAACCTAATACCAGCCCATTTTCTTTCCCAATTTTACTAGTCAAGAATAAGGATGGCAGCATATGTTTCTGTGTGGATTATTGGGCACTCAATGCTATTACAATTAAGGATCAGTTTTCCTTACCGACTATAGATGAGTTGCTGGATGAGCTCCATGGCGCCCGAGTGTTTTTGAAGCTAGACTTGAGGGATGGATATTATCAGATGCGAGTGCATGCTGCTGATATTCATAAGACAGCCTTTCGGACTCACGAATAGCATTATGAGTTTTTGGTAATGCCCTTCGGCCTCTCCAATACTCCATCAACTTTCCAGTCGAAAATGAACGCTATTTTTTGCCTCATGCTCTGGAAGTTCGTGCTAGTATTCTTTGACGATGTTCTAGTTTACAATCCATCTTGGGAGCAACACTGTCAACACCTAGCTTGGGTTCTGCTGATATTGAGGGATCAAGCCTTCTATGCCAAACACACAAAATGTGAGTTCAGAAGAACTTCAATCGCTTACATGGGGCACATCATCTCAGAACTAGGAGTCGTGATTAGTTGGCTAAAATTGAAGTAGTGCAACGTTGGCCCTTACCCACCAATGTGAAGTAGTTGCGTGGATTCTTGGGATTATCCGAATATTGTCGACGGTTTGTAGCCCACTATGCACAAATTTTAGCACCTCTCACCCAATTATTAAGGAAGGAGACCTTCATCTGGACAGCAGTAGCCACAACAACCTTCAATGCCCTCAAAGCTGCCCTCACTACCACTTCGGTCCTGACTTTGCCTGATTTTTCTAAACCATTTATGATCCAAACTGATGCGTTAAGAAGCGGCATTGGGGCTGTGCTGATGCAGGCTGGGCACTCGGTTGCCTTTTTCAGCAAACAATTAAGTCCTAGGATTCAAACTGCCTCCACATATCTCCGGGAGCTTTGCGCCATTGTAGAGGCAGTAAAACAATGGCGACAGCACCTGCTGGGAATGCAATTAACTATTCAAACTGATCACCGGCTCCTCAAGGTCTTATTAAGCCAAACCATTCACACTCCGGAGTAGCAACGATGGATCACCAAGTTGTTGGGATATGATTTCAATATTGACTAAAAATCAGGACCGGAGAATAGACCAGCTAATGCTTTGTCATGTCTACCAGAGGTCTCCTATCAGGTTCTAAATGTGGCTTCCCAACCGGTAGTGGCCCTTCTCTCTGCCCTTTGCAGCTTCTACATCAAACACCCTGCATCGGCTGAGCCTCTTTCTTCAATCCAGAATAGACCCAGTGACTTTGAGCACTACTACATGCAAGATGGCTTAGTTTTCTTTAAGGGCAGAATTTTGGTGCCCACTGACTCAGCATTGTAGGACTTAATTTTACACGAGTATCACGATTCCCCACTTGTATCTATTACTTTTTATTGACCTCACATGCATAAAGACATCCGCGACTATATCTCCAAATGCACAACCTGCCAACAAGTCAAGCTTCTTAATACAGCTCCTCAAGGGATGCTACAGCCCCTTCCAATTCCAAGAAAAATTTAAGACTCCCTTTCTATGAAATTTATCACTCATTTACCAATCTTGGGAGGAAAAACGGTGATATTTGTGGTGGTTGACTGGCTATCAAAATATGCTCACTTCTCAGCCCTTAATACCCAATTCTCTGCTGAAGATTTGGCTATTGTTTTTGTCCAAGAAGTTTGCCAACTGCATGGAATGCCAACAGAAATTGTATTTGACCGAGACCCTATTTTTATGAGCAAATTATGGAGGACACTTTTCAAGTTGTAAGGTACATCCTTATCCAATAGCAGCTCTTATCATCTCCAAATTGACAGACAAACCGAAGTTAATCACTACTTAGATGATTATTTGCACTGTTTTGTGGCCAAGAATCCTTCTACCTGGGTTCAATTTTTGCCCTGAGTTGAGTGGAGTTACAATACCGCGTGACATTCGTCTATAAAAATGAGTCCATTTGAGGCTGTGTACAATATTTCACCCCCATCGTTAGTTGATTATATACAAGGTACTTCGTCCATTGCTACTATCGATGACCTGCTGACTTCCTACACCAAATTTCTTGCACGGCTTAAGTCTAAACTCCAACGAGTACAGCTGCGTATAAAAAAACAGACGGATGCTCATCGCATGGACAAGGAGTTCCAAGTGGAAGATTGGGTCTATGTCAAACTCCAACCCTATCGGCAATCCACGGTGGCTCACTGAAAATCAAACAAATTGGCTAAACGCTATTACGGGCCCTTCTGCATTCTGGAATGCATTGGGCCCGTAGTATATTAACTGAATCTTCCTGACTATTCTAGAATTCATAATATTTTTCATGTATTTTTGCTTAAAAGGGGGCCCTCTGATGTGCCCAGTCAACCTGTTGCATTACTGCAAGATGCCATGGGGTCTCAGCCTATCCTCTCCCCCTTCCAGATCATTGGCTTCAGGAAAGTCCTACAACAAGGTGTGATTGTTCCTCAACTTCTAGTTCAATGGTAGTCCTAGTCTGCTGAAGAAGTTACATGGGAGATAGCTGCTGAGTTTATCCAGAATTTCCAAACTTTCAACCTTAAAGATAAGGTCCATTTTAATGAGGAGGATAATGTTATTGGTCTCATTGCTGCTGATGTAATTGTGCCACCGAGTCAACCACGGTATAGAAAAAGCAACCGGACAGTGCAGCCGCCATGAAAATATTAAAATTACGTCTAGCAATATATACCGAGATACTATAGCATTTCTACGTCTAGCATTTGATTCCAGTTTGTTTAGCTTCTATTACATGTGGATGCCCTCTGTCCCTCCTGTTACAATTGGGCCACATTATATACTGTACTGATGCAGTGTTGGGAAATTAGAGAAATATTTCCTCTTAACTTTCCTCTCCTGTCTCTCGTCTGCTTCTCAACCCTTCTTCCCTTTGTGTCCCCTCTTTCTCTTCTACCTCTCTGCTGAATTCCCTCAATCTGAACTCCCTTCCCCTTCCCAAATCTTATCTGAAATTGGAGTGGTGCTCAACCAGTTGCAGATCGGTTAAGAGTGAACGTGCATCTGCAACCGAATGAAATTCAAAGCTCTTTTGAGTGGGAAGATTTAAAGGTGGTCCAGATGAAGGAATATGAAACGAGGAAGGGTAACTTTGTTTCTGATCAGCACATGGAAAACGAGTTCTAGCCGAGGAGCTGTAGAGAAAGACTTGGTTTAGAGAATTCGAATTCTAAACATTATATATACAAATAAGACTTAGTATGGTTGTAATATTCTATAAAATATTATCAAACACTTAAATCAATATCATAATAGCCAAACTAATATGTGAAAGATTCAATAAAGACCATCTCTTAAATAACGAAAATGACGAATTCAAGTGAAGAAAACAGGATACAAAGACTTCTAGAAGGAGGCTTTTGAAGAAGGACAAAGAAGAGTAATTCTCAAATTCTCTTTTGAGGGAGACAATAATATTTTTTTTAGTTAAATTATCTCAAAGTTGACCCTGTGTGTGTGTGTTTTTTTTTTCTTTTGATTAGAAGAAAAAAAAAAAGAGCAAGAAGTGGAGGAATATTAAGCAATATAATGTTTTTCTAAATGTGCTTAAACTTTTTTGGACTTGTTTTTTTCTCAATTAGAACTTATTTAGCCTCACTAAACTTATTGAATTCTTGTAAATGAGTGTCATATTTATAGAGGCATTACGTCTATCCTAAAATTTACGATTTAAGTATACAAGAGTGGAATCATAGGTGTAACATGTAATAAACAATATTTATATCTTGATTAATCGATATTGTATTTTTTTAAATTTTTGTGGTCTTATTGCTACTAAAGTTATCGTAGGCTTAATGAGGAAGATCACACACTTTTAGTCAATTGGCTAATTTCTAATTTGTAGTTACCTTACTAATATTAACATAGTACGCCAATTATCAAAAACACATATTTACAAGTGACAATCTCTTAGTGGGTGGTTTCTTACGGCCTTAATGGTGAGGACAAGAGAGGCTTCCCAAGCCAAAACTAAATCAACAAGTGCAACTATGAGATCAATGCGAACTAAAATAGGTGTGAAACTACTTATATATAGGTTTAAGAAAAGATTAGCTTTCCTTAAAGACAAGACCAATAAATAAAGAAAACTGTTAGGATTGATATGCATCTTAGGACTAAATTAGAACTTGAGAACTCCTAAATCATATTTTTGGACCTTTTGATTTGGATTCTCTACACCATAGACTAATATGAGAGTTAAGAGGGACAGAGATTTCTCGATTTATCATTTGATATCCACATCAGTAATTATGTCTAACAAAATAAATTAGAGAAAGGGACAATGAGAAAGAGAAGAAGAATTAAGGATTAGGTTCCGAAAATATTTTATAGGGAGGAGATGAGGGCAAGCTCCTAACCTCTTTGATTTGTAGGACTTTCACTCTAACAATTGTAAAAAGTAAGAGATGCTAGAGATCTTAAAGATCAATGAGTAATCAGATTCTCTATTAGAATTGTCAAAAGATGTCCTTGCATTGTTAGAGAATTTTGTATTTATAAGTATGTAATATTTGTTATTTTGGATGATTAATGCTAGTTCTTTTTGAAAGTTACTGGTAATTCTCCTAAAAAAGAGTTGTTGATAGCTCTTTTAAAATGAGTTATTGTAAATTTTTCTGATAAAATTACTGATTATTTTAGTTGGTTATCAAAGTTGATCGTTTGTATACATGCTTTTGGTTATTGATCTTAGAGAACAGCTCTTGATTTCAAGTTTGTAAGAATCATGGTTGCTCTTGTCACAAATGAATCATTACTTCATTGTATTATTATCAACTTTATTATTATTTTTTTAACATCTACCATAAGACTTATTTAGGTACCCTATCATAAGCCTCATTTAGATCAATGAAAAAAATATGTAAATCTTTTTTTTTTATTCTGCTGTAATTTTTATATTAATATTTGATGGGTCCTGGAATCCAAGACCCAAAATCGCAGACGCAGGCCCAAAGAGTCACGTAAGAAGGTTGGCCCAGAAGGCCCGCAAGCCCGATCAAATGCAAATGGCTAACTTGTTTCCAAGCGCCCGGCAACCCGAACGGACACCGGGATCCGTTTGAGGACGGGGACCACCAGAAAAGCCAAAATGACCCAAGCGCCAGCTTAGATAGCTTGCGCGGCGCACGCTGCCACAAGCGACCAACGGCTTCTGACACGCCGTACCTGCAGGCCATGCGCCTCTGAGCGCCGCATCTGCAGACTGTGACAGGTGTTCCTATCATAGCCACACCCACAGTGGTGGCAATGGTGGCAGGCAACCCTGACACGCCAGTACTACGTGTTGCCTCCCTTACGGCATCACGTTTCTTATAAATACCCTGTTTTAGCAACTAGGGGGGCTTGATTCTGGATCCGTTTTACTCACGTTCGAGCAAGAACCCTCAGAGAAAAACAAAGGCAAAGAAAGGAGAGAAAAGAGAGAAGTTTACCTTCCTTACGCTGTAACACCCTGAGAATGCGAAAGTTCCCCAGGCACCCATTGTATCTTTTCGTTACTATAGTGAGATTTCTCGGGCTGCTCGTCCGTTGCCGTGGTTTTTCACCCCTCATCAAAAAGAGGGGTTTTCCACGTAAACAGGCGTATTCTTCCACAGTCCCCGTACTTTTCTCTCCCTATTCGAGTTCTTCTTATTTTGTGTTGCTCCAATCTGCCCGTCCCCGCGCTTTAACAAGTTCCTCGTACTTGGTTCGACGTACGGTCAGATTCATCGGACGCAACATTGGCGCCGTCTGTGGGAAGCGACTAAAAGTCTGCTTTTCACATCTTCTACAAGTACACGACAACGCGAGCTTCAAATCTCCAAATGGTGAACACAAGGGCGCAGGCGAGTGCAGCCCCCAAAGAAGTGGCCTCACAATGCGGTGGCGCTAACCCCTGTGCTGGGGTTGAGGATCATTCCGACCCGGTGGTGAGGGGCTTGGCCGCCCAGGTTACCGGCATGTCGCAGGCCTTCGTCACCCTCTGCTCCAAAATTGACCAGCTTAAGCCGGCGGCTCCCGACAGGGCCTCCGAAGCTGAGGCGCCACAAGCCGGGAGCGCAGGAGGCAGTTGCCACGAAAGACCTCCTAGTCGGCGAGAACACCCGAGGACCCAGGTGGCCTCCAGCAGTAGAGCACCACGAAGGGTCGAGGACCAACCAGGTCCTCGGGTCCAAGGAGAAAGCCCCGAGAGGCGCCATTCTGAGGCCCAATGGAATCGCCGCAACCACGACGATCGAGAGGCGGTTCCCCGAGATGCTCTCCCAAGTGGAGCCCGCACGGTCCCAGAGCGTCGTGCAGTTCAGGAGCCTTACGAGTTAAGGCACTACTTGAATGAGAGAAGGACGGTTGCCCCACCTCGAGTGGAGGCCAGACCGAAAATAGGATGGAATCTGATGCTGCGTGAGAGCAGCGGAGGAGGAGCTAACGCACTCCAATCTCCGTTTTCCACGAAGATTAGGACGAGGACGCTCCCCCCAAAGTTCAAGATGCCCAACCTGGAGTTGTACGACGGCAGCGGTGATCCCATGGACCACCTTAATCATTTCAGGGAGCACCTTAGCCTCCAGGGCCTGGACGAGACAACCATGTGCCAGTGCTTCCCTCTGACTCTCAAGGGGGATGCACGGATATGGTTTTATGGAATGCCCGCGATTTTGGAGACCTGACGACGGCTTTCCTGTCCCAATTTGCCTCTAGCAGAAGAGTGGAGAAACAGTCCTGGCACCTCACTCGAATCAAGCAGGGGGCCAGGGAGAGCTTGAGGGGATTCCTGGCACGGTTTGCAGTGGAGGCCAGGCAGATCCCGAGGCTAACCGACGAGGTAAAGCTGAACGCCTTCCTCCCGGGCCTCGAAGGGCGTGCTTTCTTTAAGCACCTCATCCACAAAGGCCCGCAGACCTTCATAGAGGCTGAGGATGTGGTCAGAGCTTACATCGCGGCCGAAGAGGCCAACGACGCCAAGAGGCCTGAGAGGGACGAGCACCCTCAGCAGAAGGCCGCGGAGGGAAAAATGAAATCTGGGGACTACCAAAGCCCCTAGACGTCAAAGAAACACCATAAGGCCAAGCGGAGCTCTCGGGGAGAGCCACGACCAATCCATCTCACGCCGCTGAACGACACCCGCACCAATGTCCTCATGCAGATCCGGGGAGAAAAATTCCTGAAGTGGCCCAAGCAACTGAAGAACCCGAACGGTGGGGACCAATCGAAATATTGCGACTTCCGCCGCTCCGGGGGTCACAGCACGGAGGACTACAGGACCCTGCAGAGGGAGATTGAAGAGCTTATCCGGAGAAGACACCTCAGCTGTTTCCTTCAGAGGCCAGGACAAGCCTCGGGGCCCGAGGATGGCGGAGACGCAGAGCCCCCCAGGAACCGAGTGGCTGCGGGGGTCGTGAACATGATCTCCAGCCGACCGGCTGGGGGAGACGGGCGTGAGTTTGCAGCGACGAAGAGGCCGAGGACGGGACATGGGAGTGAAGACGATGTTATTTGCTTTAGCAGTAGGGACTTAGACCATGTAACTTCTCCTCACTCTGACCCCCTGGTTGTAATCGCACTCGTTTCAGATGGAGCAAATGACTACCAGATGAAATGAATATTTATTGATAATGGAAGCTCTCACAATTTGCTGTATCTTGATGCTTTCTTCAAATTAGAGCTTAAGAAGAATCGAATAAAAGCGCCGGAAGGGCCACTCTACGGGCTGGACAACGAGCCAGTGCCCGTCCAGGGCATCATCCAGTTGGAGGTGATCCTGGAAACGTATCCGAGGACAGCATCGAAGGTCCTCACCTTCCTCGTGGTAGACCTGCCCTCAGTATATAACGCGATACTCGGACGGCCTTGCTTAGCCGCGTTCAACGCAGTAACCTCCATCCCACATCTCAAGATGAAGTTCCCCACCCCGTGTGGGGTAGGAGAGGTCCTCGGGGACCAATCAACCGGACGGATGTGTTACTTGGCACAGACTGAGCAAGCAATGCTTCCGCAACCCATGGAAGACCTCGACCTCAGTGACGAGGCAACACTGCAACACGCTCAGCCAGGAGAACCTGTAGTCCGAGTCCCGTTGGATCCCGCGGATCAGGAGAAGTATGTCCAAATAGGGAGCTCACTCTCAGAGACAGTAAGGGACCAACTCGTCAGTTTTCTACGGGAGAACTCGAACGTGTTCGCATGGTCCCCCAGTGACATGCCCGGGATCTCACCCGAGGTCATCGTCCACAAGTTGGGCGTTGATCCTCGGCATAAGCCGGTCAGACAGAAGCGCAGAAACTATTCCATAGAGAAGTTGGTGGCCGTCCGCGAGGAGGTCAAGAAACTCCTGGACGTTGGATTTGTCCGAGAGGTCCAGTACCCGGGCTGGTTGGCCAACGTTGTCATGGTAAAAAAGAGCAATGGGAAGTGGAGGATATGCGTGGACTTCACCGACCTCAACAAGGCGTGCCCCAAAGACAGCTTCCCATTGCCCAGGATCGACCACCTTGTGGACTCGACGTCCGGCCATGAGCTCTTAAGCTTCATAGATGCATATTTCGGGTACAACCAAATCAAAATGAGCCCCGAGGACGAGGAGCACACGTCATTCATGATGGACCAAGGGACATACTGTTATAAGGTAATGCCCTTTGGTCTCAAGAACACAGGAGCGACTTATCAACGGCTCGTGAATAAGATGTTCAAAGACCAGATGGGCATGAACGTGGAGGTATACGTTGACGACATGCTCGTCAAGAGCAGGATGAGCGGCGACCATGTGAGGGACCTGGCTGAGACCTTCCGTGTGCTCAAAACCCACGGGATGAAACTCAACCCCAGTACGTGCACTTTCGGTGTTGCCTCCAAAAAATTCTTGGGCTATATCGTATCACACCGAGGAATCGAGGCAAACCCAGAAAAGATCCAAGCGATCCTGGACATGCGGTCTCCGCGAACAGTGAAGGAGGTTCGGCAGCTTACCGAGCGAGTGGCCGCCCTCTCTCGTTTTCTAGCCAAGTCGGCTGAGAAGCACCTGCCATTCTTCAAAGCCTTAAGAGGAACAAAATCCCGGGATTTCCGGTGGAGTGATGATTGCGAGGAGGCATTCCTAGGACTCAAGAGCTACCTCTTGAGTCCGCCCCTCTTAGCACCTCCTCAGCAGGGCGAGGAGCTATACTTGTACCTCTCCGTGTCCGACGCAGCGCTGAGCTCGGTACTAGTACGAGAGCAGCACGACAAGTAGCAGCCCGTGTATTACATCAGTAAGACTCTCGCGGGCGCCGAGACCAGGTATCCCCTGATGGAGAAGGTGGCCTTGGCGTTGGTCTATTCCGCGAGGAAGCTCAGGCCATACTTCCAGGCGCACAAGGTAATAGTCCTGACCGATCAGCCTTTAAGGGCCATTTTACAGAAACCCGAGATCTCCGTCCAGCTGATCAAGTGAGCTATTGAATTGGGAAAATTTGACATAGAGTTCCGTCCGAGACTAGCCTTAAAGGGACAGGCGCTCGCGGACTTTCTTGTTGAGACGACGGCACCGCCCGCTTGCGACAAGGACCAGACTACCACATACGAGTTCAGCAGAGCCTCCACTTGGACCTTGCACGTGGACGACTCCTCTATGAAGGACGGCTGCGGAGCAGGGGTTGTGTTGCGCACACCTGAGGGGATGGAGATAAAGTACTCGTTAACGTTGGGGTTCTCGGCCACAAACAACGTCGCAGAGTACGAAGCCTTGCTAGCCGGACTCCGACTTGCCAAGGAATGCTCGGCCAGAGAGCTGGTCATCTATAGTGACTCCGAGTTGGTCATTAATCAGGTCCGCAGAAGCTTCGACGTCAACAGCGAGCAGCTGTCCAAGTACCTCTCAAAGGTCAAGGACATGATCGTGGGATTCGAGACGGCCGAGTTCATCCACATCCCGCGGGAGGAAAACGCCAAAGCCGACACACTTGCGCGAGCCGCGGCTTCAGGAGATCCTGAACAGTACACCAGGGGGATACGAGAAATCCTGAGCAGGTCCAGCATTGAAGACCCCGAGCAGGAGGTGATGTAGGTCACAGGCGGGAGCACCTGGATGACTCCCTACCTGAAGTTTTTGTCTGATGGCTCGCTGCCAAAGAACTCGAGCGAGGCCAAGAAGATAAATAAAACAGCGGGTTGGTACACAATCGTGGACGGCCGACTGTATCGATGAGGCTTCTCGGCCCCTTACCTAAGGTGCCTCACTCCAGAGGAAGCCGAATACGCCCTGCAAGAGGCGCATCTCGGAATATACGGATCCCATGTCGGAGAAAAGAACCTAACCTTTAAGCTTATGAGGCAAGGGTACTACTGGCCGACTATGAAATGTGACACTATGGATTTCGTTCGCAAATGCGAGAGTTGCCAACTTCACAGCAACATGAGCCATTGCCCCCACACGGATCTCCGGGCGTTGCAATCCCCATGGCCGTTCGCCCAATGGGAGCTTGACATCCTCGGACCATTCCCTCTCGCTCCCGGTCAAAGGAAATTCCTGATTGTGGGAATAGACTACTTCACCAAATGGGTGGAAGCAGTACCGCTGGCCAGAATAACAGAACAAAACGCGACGGAGTTCCTCCGGCAGAACATTGTGTGCAGGTTTGGAGTGCCCGAGTACATCGTGACTGACAATGGGACGCGGTTCACTGGAAAGCGGTTCACTAAATACTGCGCAAGCCTGAGGGTCAACCTGGTGCAAACGTCAGTGGCGTACCCGCAGGCCAACGGACAGGTGAAAGTGACCAACCGCACGATCCTACATGGGTTAAAGACCAAGCTGGAATCATCTGAGGGCTCATGGGTACATGAATTGCCCTCAATCCTCTGGTCATATAGGACAACGCCCCGAGAGCCCACAAGGGAGACCCCTTTCAACCTTTGCTACGAGGACGAAGCTATCATCCCAATAGAAGTATGCCTCACCAGCCCCGGGTTGGGTGCTTTAGTGCAACCAATAACAACCAGAGACTCCGGAAAAGCCTCGATGCCCTCGAGGAAGTTCACGACCAGGCAAGACTTAGGGTAGCGGTCTAACAATGACGAGTGGCCCGCTATTACAATAAGAAGGTGAAGGCTCGACAATTCGAGGTCAGGGATCTCGTACTAAGAAGCGTGAAAGCCACGGGAAAAATAGCTGGAAGGAACAAGCTCTCCCCAAATTGGGAAGGGCAGTTTTTGGTCTCGACTATCCTTCAAGGAGGAGCTTATAAGCTACGCACCCAAGAGGGCAAGCTGATACCCCGAACCTGGAACGCCGCTCACCTAAGAAAATACTACCAGTGAAAGGTGGGTCATCTCAGGCAATAAAATTTGGGCGCCAACCCGAGCGGCCCCAACGGTCGGACCCTAGTGGTCAGGCAACAAAACTTGGACGCCAACCCGAGCGGCCCCAGCGGTCGGACCCTAGTGGTCAGGCAACAAAACTTGGGCGCCAACCCGAGCGGCCCCAACGGTCGGACCCTAGTGGTCAGGCAACAAAACTTTGGCGCCAACCCGAGCGACCCCAGAGGTCGGACCCTAGTGGTCAGGCAACAAAACTTGGGCGCCAACCCGAGCGGCCCCAGCGGTCGGACCCCAGTGGTCAGGCAACAAAACTTGGGCGCCAACCCGAGCGGCCCCAGCGGTCGGACCCCAGTGGTCAGGCAACAAAACTTGGGCGCCAACCCGAGCGGCCCCAACGGTCGGACCCCAGCGGTCAGGCGACAAAAACTCGGCTGCGACCGAGCGACCCCAGAGGTCGGGCCCTTGAGGTCATAACAAAACTCGGCTGTAAAAAAAAAAGGGAAAGGCACTTGTGATAAACTCGAGGATCTCCTTTTATTTCATAACAATACAATACAACAATCAAAAAAGGGAGAAACGAAGTCTAGCCCTCGCAGGGGCCCTGAGGTAGAACGGACCCAGATGGCTCTCCTAGAGACAAGGGATCCTCCCCGTGGCTCGAAGTTTCCGGTTGGTCTGACGAGCGAGGACCCGCTGAGGAGCTTGGACCCGAGGACCCAGGAAACGGCCTGCCTCGAAGACCGTACACGTCCCCAGGACACGCGGCACTCGAGTTGCGTGGATCGAACACGGCAGCGGGGAACCGTGGGTACAGGACCCGCATCAGCCGGCGGCATAGGTGAATGCCATCCCAGAACTTGGCCTCCAGTATGGGGGCCATGTCAGCGACCTTCACCGAGGTCCTTAACGTTTCCTCCAACTGAAGGTTTCGCTCCATCAGGAAGCCATATCGAACCTCTAAAAGCCTCAGAGCTTCCTCAGATGAAGCCAGCGCCGCGTGAAGCCGCTGGTTCTCTTCCTGGGCGGCCCTTGAAGACTCTGCCTCCAAACGAGACCGAGCAATTTCGCCCACCAGTTGGTTCAGGCCACTAATCAGATCCTGAAGCTGCAAGGGGAACAAGAGCCACTTAGAAGCAGTCAACAGAAAATGAAACAAATCGGAGGGTAGCAAAGTACCTGAGAAACAACAGGATCCTGGGTGGGGGCAATCTCCCTTGAGACCTCGGGCACGAGCGGGCACTCCGCGGGCGCCACAGAAGCATCAGGAGCGGCCTCGGAGGAAGGACCTTCAGGGATAGGGGGCTCCGCTACCTCCGGGATGTCAGCGATGGCCGAGATCTCTAGGACCGCGGCCACAGCCTCCTCACCGCTAAGAAGGTCGAAGATATCTCCAGCAGTAACGACGGCAACGGCCTCCATCTCATGAGGCTCTACGACCTCGTCCCAGGTTGCCCCCTTCGAGGCATCAAAAGTTATAGGATCATCAGAAGGATGATCCGCAGAGGTGGTAGAGGCCACAGGACGGGCCTCGATACCAGAGGAAGGTGCTGCGGTGGCCCCGGACTCCACAGAAGGGCCAGAAGTCAGCCCCGCGGCCTTCTTAACCATAGGGGCCATGACGAGGTCATCCTCTGAGGGAGACTCGCCAGCAACACTCGGCGGGTCCTCAGGGACCTCAATCCGCGGGCTCTTCGGAGGCCGCTCGGGGGGCTCCTGAATCACAAGGGGACCCTCTTTTTTCCTCAACTTCTTCTTCTTCTTCTTCTTCGAAGCAGCAATGGCAGAATCACCAGATAATACCGTCCACTTGGCTTCCACCAGCTTTTTAGGGGACAGCCAGATGTTCTTCTTCCCCATATTGAAGCCGCCCAGGTTCGCCAGTACTAAGTCCGTGACCTCCTTGGCTGCCTCCCTCTCCTCGTCAGCGATATCGAAGCCATATTTGCTCGCGACGTTTCCCCACACAGAGGAGAGCTGCCAGTCCTCAGCCACCTTAAGGAAGAAGAACTTGTCCTTCCACATTTTGGTGGAATCCGGATTCCCACCGCTCATCTCAGCGAACTCAGGGCGGGGGGTCATGGCGATCCAGTCAAGGTTATGATTGAAGCGAAACATGATCTTCATCATGACCGCCTCAAGAGTCTTGTTATGGCAGCGCGCGAAGACACATAAGGAAACCAGGTACCTGATGGCGTTTAGCTGGAGCCTTGCGAACGGAACGGCTAACTCCTTCATTAGACGGAGGAGCTCCGTGGGAACAGGGAAACGAAGTCCACATTTAAGGTGAACTTCGTAAACAGCTATGTGTCCGCCTGGAGGACTGCGCGCCCTCTCTGCGGCTCCTGGAACTACCATCGAATCAGACGCCGGGATGCTGTATTTTGCCCTGATCTGTTCGAGATCTTGAGAAGAAAGGGAAGAGGCAATATCGTTAATACCGGGAGCCATGGCAGCAAGCAAGGAAAACAAAGCGTCGTGAAGGTTCTCGAAGAACACCAAGGAAAGAAAGAAGAAAACGCGAGGAATGAATGAGGACGCGGCGGAAAATTTAAAGAAATTTTCAAACAAATGAAAAGGCGCCCTCATCATGACCAACCCACGCGTCGGCTCCCCATACGCAGTAGGCGAGCGCAGGCCTTAGGGCTTCCCGAGGCGACATCACATCAATCGCCTATCGCATTCAATACTCCCCGAGTAGGTGAGACGGCGGCGAAAGATAGGTCTCATGTTCACAAGAAGATCTCGGACATCTTTCGCGCCAGCAGAAGGCGAAGACCGCGGTCTATCACGGCAAGAAGATGTTCGCAGGGCATGTCAAACGGCTGAGTCCTCGAACTGCTTGACATGGGGGGCTCGTGATGGGTCCTGGAACCCAAGGCCCAAAATCGCAGACGCAGGCCCAAAGAGTCATGTAAGAAGGCTCGCCCAAAAGGCCCGCTAGCCTGATCAAATGCAAATGGCTAACTTGTTTCCAAGCGCCCGGCAACCCGAACGGACACCGGGATCCGTTTGAGGACGGGGACCACCAGAAAAGCCAAAATGACCCAGGCACCAGCTCAAATAGCTTGCGCGGCGGACGCTGCCACAAGCGACCAACGGCTTCTGACACACCGTACCTACAGGCCATGTGCCTCTGAGCGCCGCATCTGCGGACTGTGACAGGTATCCCTGTCACAGTCGCACCCACAGTGGTGGCAATGGTGGCAGGCAACCCTGACACGCCAGTGCCATGTGTCGCCTCCCTTACGGCATCACGTTTCTTATAAATACCCTGTTTTAGCAACTAAGGGGGGGCTTGATTCTGGATCCGTTTTACTCACGTTCGAGCAAGAACCCTCAGAGAAAAACAAAGGCAAAGAAAGGAGAGAAAAGAGAGAAGTTTACCTTCCTTACGCTGTAACACCCTGAGAACGCGAAAGTTCCCCACGCACCCATTGTATCTTCTCTTTACTATAGTGAGATTTCTCGGGCTGCTCGTCCACTGTCGTGGTTTTTCACCCCTCGTCAAAAAGAGGGGTTTTCCACGTAAACAGGCGATTCTCCCACTGTCCCGGTACTTTTCTCTCCCTATTCAAGTTCTACTTATTTTGTGTTGCTCCAATCTACCCGTCCGCGCGCTTTAACGAGTTCATCGTACTCGGTTCGACGTACGGCCAGATTCATCGGACGCAATAATATTATTAGAAAATATATAACTTTAGTTGCTGAGTATCAAGACAAAAATTCAAATTAATTTTCTAACATGTTCATTGCTTACATAATTCTTTTTTCAATTACAAGTTACTAAAGTTTTATATTATGGTTCACTACTTTAATCCCTTAATAATTATGACAATTTGAAATACATATTTTTTATTTTTTTAAATAGAAACTAAAATGATTCTTTTTCATTCATTCAGCGTTATCTTATTCCTTCATATGGTCATATTGATTTTTCATTTTTAGTGCACACTGAACGTGCAAAATTGAAATCTCGTGAATCTTGATGGAGTTTTTA